>JASDQU011400397.1:27051-40888 GCA_032191745.1 Picea mariana | reverse complement strand
CTTCTTTTTCCAATTCTCTCTACAAATGTGTGTATCATTGTTTAGCTAGATCTATTCTGTGCAGGTCAAAAAATTTACATGGTATCAGAGATGATGGACTGCTAAGAAAAAGCTACACCAAAATTTTTTGCAGGTACAAAAGATTGAAGACAACAGAAAGATGGAATTCCAAAAAGAATTCATTCTTACACCTTACAACTATTTTGCATGGAAGGAGAAAATAGCCATACATCTTTGATCCAGAGGGTTGTATAGGTTAACCATGAATACGGATATAGACCCGACATCATCCATAGAAAAATACAAGTACTTAAATCGCATGGATGAGGCACTTGGAACAATTTGCAGTCTTATTTCTCTCGATCTCCTTTTTCATATATCTTCCTGTAAGAATCCCAATGAAGCTTGGACCATATTGGAAGGTATATTTTGAAAATAGGATGATATGAGGAGACACATGCTAGAGGTGGAGCTTCTCACATTGGATCCAAAAAGCTTCGAGAATATCCAAGATTTTTTTACAAAATTCAATGATTTACTGTCGCAACTCAAAGCTTGTGGGGTTGATAAATCGAAGGAGGAGAAACAAATGGTTCTCACCATTATCTCCAAGATTGGTCCTAAATTCTATGTATTCGTATCCACTTTCCATACTGTCATATTCGCCTCTGGTTCCACCTGGAAGATGCCTTCTCTTGAGGACTTTATCGAATCCTTGACACAAGAGAAAACCAAGCTCATCAACATGGGCGCAATCAAAGGCCCAAGGGTGCATGCACTCACTGTGCATGATGGCAGCCACAAATATCAGAAATATAAAGATAAATATAAGCATAAATCTTATGCACATACGAAGAAGGAAGGGTACACAAAACCCTTCACTGATGCCTCCAGATCCAAAGGAGAAAAGGGAAGAAAAGGAGATAAATGCACATACTGTCACAAAGGATTCCATTCAGAATCCACATGCATGCAAAAAAAATAGATATGATGTCTCAGATACTTCAGAAAAACAACCTTGGAGATCACATCCCCAAGGGTGCAAAGAAGAAGAAGCCAGAAGATCTGAATTCCAAGAAAGGTAATTCTAGCCATGCCTTGATTGCAATCAACTCCTCTTCCGATGCTTGGATCGTAGATTCAGGAGCATCACATCACATGGATGCCTTGGAAGTATTCTATTATTATTTGGATGCATACAAAGGTCCTCCTATTCTGATGGGGGACAAGTCTTCTGTCGAAGTCACCGGCAAAGGAAGGATTGAACTCACCAATGGAAGCTTTGAGAACGTGTTGCATGTTCCCAAACTTTCTGTCAACCTTTTCTCTGTATATCAGATGAAAAATTTTGGCACTGGAAAGAAATTCATATTCACACCAAATGTTGTGTACATATATGACATGCAAACCAACTCCAGGGTTGCTACCAGTGAGGTAAATCATCGGTCTAGATTGTATACATTTTCTGAATTCATTGAACCTGATTCTACTTTACTACTTACTCATGCTGATGAAAGTAGTAGGATATGGCATGAAAGGTTTGGACATTTGAATTTCAGATACATGCGACAACTTAGCAAGAACAGATTGGTTGATGGTCTACCAGACATCCAATTCTCCAAGGGAGTATGTGAGGGATGTGTTCTTGTAAAACATCCTCAAGAGAAATTCGTCAAAGGAAAGTCTCAGCGAGCTTCTACACATTTAGATCTGATCCACAGTGACCTCATGGGTCCTTTACTGCATCCATAGATCAACAAAGAGATGTTTTTTCTCATTTTTGTTGTTGATTTCTCACGTTTTACTTGGATCTACTTTCTCAGGTAAAAATTCGAGGTCTTTCAACACCTCAAAGATTTCAAAGCTTTGGTTAAGACATAGTTCGAAAAGAAGATAAAAGTCCTCCAAACTGATAATGGGGGAGAGTATGTGAATCATGAGATTCATAATATTTTCCATGAGGTAGGGATTTAGTTGTAGCATATTGTTCCCTACACTCCACAACAAAACAAAGTTGTTGAGCGGAAAAACATATCTCTAAAGGAGATGGCATCTTACATGTTGCATGCAAAGTCACTGCCATAGAGACTATGGGTTGAAGCAATTAATTGTGCAACATACATCCAAAACAGATCTCCTCATAGATCTGTCAAGGATAAGACCCCCTACGAGGCTTGGAGTAGCCTCAAACCAGAAGTGGCCCACTTTCACATTTTTGGTTCACGTGCATGGGCCCAGATTCCCTCTGAAAAGAGGAAGGCACTTGATCCACAGAGCACTGAGTGCATTTTTGTTGGATACCTTGACAGTGTGAAGGAATATGCAGTCACAGAGCCAGAGTAGAGGCCCAAGTGGGCATAGACTACTCTTCAAGATGTAGGAGATCTCGTTGGTGAACCAGCCAATACTAGGAGGACTTGATTTGATTTTGAGGAGCCTCTTATTGCACTCACTGCCACTGACCATTGGCTTCCAGGCATCTTTTCTTGGTTCAGTCTTCAGATCCATAGTCTTATGGCGAGGTTTTTGGAAATCCCTTTTGGGAATCTTCCATGCAGGAGGAGTACAACTCCCTCCTCGAGAACCAGACTTGGGATCTGGTTCCCCTTCCTTCTGGGAAGAAACTTGTCAGATGCATATGGGTCTATAGGACCAAGAGCATAGTGGATGGATAGATTAGTAGATACAAATCTAGGCTTGTCACCAAAGGATTTCAGTAGGTTCATGGTATTGACTATGATGAGACCTTCGCTCTAGTAGCAAATATGGATTCCATACGATTGGGACTTGCCATTGTGACAACCAAGGGATGGGAAGTCCATCATATGGACATGAAGAATGCATTTCTTCACAATGATCTCTCTGAGGAGATCTACATGGAGCAGCCCCAAGGATTTATGTAGGACTCATCTTTGGTCTGTCGAATGAAGAAGTCACTTTATGGCCTCAAGTAGGCTCCGAGGGCATGGTATGCCAAGATGGACTCCTACTTGTTTTCATAGAACTTTGTACGTTGTAAATTAGACCCAAATGTATACATGCTCAGGATGGTTGATTCACTTCTACTTTTAGTTCTGTATGTTGATGATTTACTAATCACCAGTTGCTTGACTTCAATGATTGTTGCATTCAAGAGGATTCTTCATGACAGGTTTTTGATGATGGAAATGGGTCCGCTACACTTCTTCCTTGGACTTGAGATCAGTCAGGATGCATCAGGTATCAAACTGTCTCAAGCCAAGTATGCATGAGATCTCCTTGAGAGATTTCACATGACAGATTGCAAGTCTGCTTCGACTCCTTTCCTATCAGGAGTCAATCTTGAGGATGGTGGGGAGACTCCATTGGTTGATAGCACACTGTACAGACATCTAGTGGTGATTTTTTTGTATCTCACACACTCCAAACTAGACCTCTCATATGCAGTTGGCGCAGTTTCCAGGTTCATCCAAGAGCCACATGAGCTACATTAGAAAGCTACAAAGCATATCCTTCGATACGTACAGGGCACCATCACCTTTGGGATTCATTATGCAACAAAATCTACATTAGATCTCATTGGTTTTACTGATTCTGATTGGGCTGGTGATAGCATTGATCGCAAGTCCACATCTGGTTACTCACTCGGTCTTGGTTCCAGGCCTATATGTTGGTCGAGAAAGAAGCAAGTTTCCATTGCTCTATCTTCAGCTGAGGCAGAGTACAGAGGGGTAGTTAACATAAACATTTAGGCTATGTGGCTACAACATTTTTCACTGAGTTGGGAATTTAGTTTCATCGGTCAATCGTCATCTGGTGTGACAACCAGAGTACTCTAAAGTTCTGCAGAGATCCAGTTCATAGGCAACAGACAAAGCACATCGAGATCCACATGCACTACATCCAGGACTTGGTACATGAGGGGATCATCGACTTACAGTTCTTTCCTTCAACAAAATAGATGACAGACATTTTCACCAAGACCTTCATTGAGCATAAATTCCATTCTCTACGAGGTCGTTTTGGAGTGAAGGACACAGTTGCCTAGAAACTGCAGTTCTTCTTTTTTTACATACATTGTACCTTGAGGGGGGTTTTTCCCATGAGGTTTTCCCTCTTTCCTCACTTTATTTTCAGTGTATATTTTGTACTTGGGTACCTAACATGGCCTTGTTTCCAGGACCCAATCTTTATTTTCACCATAGTGATGTTCAGGGGGAGTGTTGGAGTTACTTCACACACACCTAGGATTTCTTTTTCCTAAGGTTTTTATTTGTTTATTAGTCATAATTAGTCATTATCCAGTCTCCTATATTTTACGAGAGAATATTCCACCTGGAGAATATTCTCTTTTAGTTCACACTTCAGTTTGACTAGTTGAGTTGAGTTTAGATGTTGCATTGGGATCATCACCATGCAACATTGGGATCATCACCATGCTAATTAGACCTTGCCTTGGTATCATCACTAGAGTGGTGCATTAGCCTTGATTCCTTGATTTAACTCCTCAATACTTTCTGTTCAGTTAGTTCACTGAAGACTAGTTGACTAGTTAACTCAACTAGGTGGCAGTTCACTCTCGTAACTTTCTGAGAGACTAGAATAGGTGGCAGTTCACTCCTGTAACTGTTGGTGTGTGTCCAGATCACTCTAGACCACCACTATGGAGACTTGGTTCACCTCAAGTCGAACTCATTGATTTATACGAGTATATCATGTGTAAATTATTCATTATTCATAATGGTTAATGAGAATTCTTTCCATTCTTTCTCTCCTTCTTCTTCTTTTTCCATTTCTCTCTGCAAATGTGTGTATCATTGTTTAGCTAGATCTATTTTGTGTAGTTCAACACATTAACACAAGGAATTTCATGTCAAGATAAGGCATGACATGGTATGCATGGCATGCCAAGGAAAGGCAAGGTATGGCATGTCAAGGTAAGGAAATTCATGGCAAGGCATGAAATGTCAAGGAAAGGTATGGCATGTCAAGGCAATACATGGAATGTCAAGGCAAGGAAAGGAATGGCATGTCAAGACAAGGTTAGACATGTCAATGCAAGGCATGGATTTTCAAGGCTAGAAATGACATGTCAAGGAAATGCATGACATGTCAATGAAACGGAAGGCATGGCATGTCAATGCAAGGAAAGACATGTCAAGGTAAGGAAATGCATGACAAGGCATGACATGGAATGCCTGGCATGCCAAGGAAAGACATGGAATTCTAGGGCAAGATAAGTCAATTCATGGCAAGGAATGACATGTCAAGGCACAAAAACACATGGAAAAGCATGGAAAGGCAAGAAAAATCATGGCATGCCAACACAAGGCATGACATGTCAATGCAAGGCAAGGAAAGGCAAGGCAAGTCATGACACCACATGAAAATGCATTGCAAAGCATGGAAAGACAAGAAAAGGCATGGCATGTCAAGGCAAGGCATGGCATGTCAAGGTAAGGAAAGACATGTCAAGGTAAGGCAATGCATGGGATGTCAAGGAAAGGCAAGACATGTCAAGGTAAGGAAATGCATGGCAAGTCATGACATGACATGCATGGCATGGCATGCCTAGGCAAGGCATGACATGCCAAGGAAAGGCATGACATGCCAAGGAAAGGTATGGAATGTCAATAAATGGCAATGAATGGAAAGGAATTTCATGTCAAGGCATGAAAATGCATGGCAAAGCATGGCAAGGCAAGACAAGGCATGTCATGTAAATGCAAGGCATGGCATGTCAAGGAAAGGAAAGGCAAGGAAAGACACGAAAACACATTGCAAAGAATGACCAAGGAAGACAAGGCGTGGCATGTCAAGGAAAGGCATGTCATGTCAAGGTAAGGAAATGCATGGTAAGGCATGACAAGGCATGGCATGTCAAGGAAAGGCATGTCAATGTAAGGCATGGCATGTCAAGGAAAGTCATGTCTAGGAAAGGCATCGCATGGCATGCCAATTCAAGGCATGGCATGTCAAGGCAAGGCATGGCAAGACAATGCAAGGGAATTC
This sequence comes from Picea mariana, assembly GCA_032191745.1. Taxonomy (NCBI): domain Eukaryota; kingdom Viridiplantae; phylum Streptophyta; class Pinopsida; order Pinales; family Pinaceae; genus Picea; species Picea mariana. Next base: position 34,897 of record JASDQU011400397.1, on the reverse strand, counting down.
ATGGAAAGGCAAGTCATGGTAAGGCATGACAACACATGGAAAATCATAGGAAGGAAAGACAAGGCATACCATGTCAAGGAAAGGCAAGGCAAGGAAAGGCATGGAAATGCATGAAAATGCATTGAAAAACATGGAAAGGAAAGATAAGGCATGACATGTCAAGGCAAGGCATGGCATGTCAAGGTAAGGCAATGCATGGAAAGGAACGACAAGGCATAACATGTCAAGGAAAGGCATGTCAATGCAAGGCATTCCATGTCAAGGAAAGACATCACATGACATGTCAAGGCAAGGAATGGCGTGTCAAGGAAAGGAATGACAAGGAAATGCAAGGGAATTCATGGCAAGGCAAGGCATAACAAGGCAAAAGAACACATGGAAAATCATGGAAAGGAAAGACAATACATGACATGTGAAGTCAAGGCATGGCATGTCAAGATAAGGAAATAAATGGAAAGGAATGACATGACATGCATGACATGGCATGCCAAGGAAAGGCATGGCATGTCAAGGTAAGGCAATGCATGGAAAGGCATGGGATGTCAAGGAAAGGAATGGCATGGAAAGTCTAGGAATGACATGTCAAGGAAAGGCATGGCATGCCAAGGAAAGGAAAGGCATGGCATGTCAATGCAAGGCAAGGCATACCATGCCAAGGAAAGGAAAGACATTTCAAGGTAAGGAAATGCAAACAATTATTTGCATGAAAAACCAAATGAAAGGTACAAGCAACTAATTCAAAAGTATTTTTTGTTCCTGAGGACTTCATGGATCAAGGATGCCCCAGATCTACAGATCTGAGCAAGAAACACCAAGAAAAACTCCTAAAAAACCAAAATTTGTGGGGGTGATGCTGGTTAGACACTGGAAACCAGAGTCATGACACCCTTTTAGCCACTATAACCAGTGGCATGCCACTTGTTTCATGAGTCTAAACAATGATAGTCTTCAAAAGTGGCCAAAATTCATTGGAAAAGTAATGGTCAGGGCATACTTCTATGTGGAAGTGTTCCTAGACCTAATGAAGACCTACTCATTTATGAAATATAAGAGAAGAAGACATATAGACTAGTTAACTCTCAAAATATATTCAAGGAAAACATAATCATATATAGAAAAAAATGGACAAGGTTTGTACTTAAGCTTATGTAATAGAAATTACAATTAATAGTTAAATTTTATAACAATTTGTTTAATGATATTTACTAACATTTATTAGAATTGTTGAATGTTTTACATCATTGGAATGACATCTTAGTTGTAACTTATTTGAAATTTTATGTGCACTTTGATATGATGTAATTTGATTATCGTTTCATTTCATATGTTGTAATATTAGATATATAAAAAATAAATTAATTATTGCATGAAATAAATAATAACTTTTCATTCTAAATGATTTTTTTTTGTAGAACAAGGATCTTCCAAAAGATCTAGATCATCCTCATCAAATAGATCCAGATCATGACATTGGGTCTAATGTTGAGATGGCAAATGATGCTCATGATGACATAGATACAAATGACATTGATGTCGATGTTGATGATCATGATCACTATGGTGGTGATGATGATGAGGAAGTTGTTGGTAACATATAGGGACATTCATGATCATATAGACTACATCATGAATCATTTTTTTTATATATTGTTATAATGCCTCTTTTCATGGTTACTATCATATGTATCATTTTCATGGCCTCTAGTACCATATTATTGAGTTGTATCTGTTAGCATTGAGATTCACCCTCATATTGCAAGAGGATAAGCTCAGTACCCATCAAAATGGTTTGTGGAGGAACGTTTATGAGTGGAGTTCAAATGGACAGATCTCATCATGAGAATATTTTAACACATAAAACTGGGCTAAAACTGGGCTAGCATCTCAAATGAGGTTCTCATTAACTTAAATCAGTGGTTTAAGGTTAAAGGAGAGAAGAAGGAAGACTTAGTGAGGAAAGTTGACAAGTCTTCCATGATCATTTGTCCTTCAAGCAAATTGGTGCAAAAAATTTCAGGCACAAGTGTACTCTTGAACTTAAGTTTAAGATACTGAAATATGTCACAACAACATTATAATCAAACCTACATTACAATACAACTACAACATATCATCTGGATCATTCATGCATGAGCATTTCAACATAAGAGGAAACATGACAGTGAAAGAAAATACTGAAACAAATCATAGCAACATTATAATCAAACCTCCATTACAATACAACTACAAAATCTCGTCTAGATCATCCATGCATGAGTGTCTTAGCACAAAAGGAAACAATATGATGAAAGAAACTGAATTCTATTAATGAGAAATTATCAGATCTCATACATAACCAGAGAACAACTCTACTATCAAACTATTACAAAATAGGGAGCTCCGCTCAACCATCGACCTTAACAAAATATTAAACTAATCTATTTATACTCAGATCAATGGACAATTGCTAGGAGAGTCATCTGGCCATACCGTTTAAGGCTTTTCATCTATGTATCCTTCTGTCGAACTGTGTGTGTATCCTTCTTTCAGACGCAAGCTCAGATCAGCATGGGCCTACAAGAAAAACCATCCATCGTGGTAACTCAGGCTGATATTTTTGTCTCCGTGTCCAGGACCTCCACACTTTTCATTTATGGAGTGAGCCGAGGTTTCAACTACCAGTCCTTGTTCATTAACCGATTTCTCCTCAGGATCAGGATGAGGATTGATGAGTAGGGGTAGGCCACATGCTGCTATTGGATTCAACGTTTAAAGAGCACGTGATTTTGGGGCCATCGAAAGCAGTTTGGACCCACACCGCTTTTGGGCCCGAAACTTAGCACCTTCCGCCATGTATCTCTCCTGCAATACCATGGTTTATATTTCAGCCCGCTCAAGTATTTTAACTCCCGAGCATGTTGCGATGTCGAAATGAAGCATGTCCATTGATCTGATCGCGATTTGCGATCTGGGTGCACCTGCTATTTTAGCACTTCTACTAAATTTTATCTTCCTGCCAACTATAACATCCTTCAAACCACACTTAGAGGTGGCGCTAAGATGAACTGCACATGATATCTCTGTTGTTGAAAACTTCACTCGCCTATTTTCCTGTGCTCATGGCTATCACCTGCGACCCTGAACAACTTCATGTGATAACATTGGCTGCTCCACATGGGATGGCATGCTCCCTATGAGATGCCAAGAATGAGTAGTTCCAGTGTCTTAGATTTTGGGTCATGGGGTCACTTATTCAAACAAAAATCAAAAGAGAAAGTGGTATTTACAATGGATTGAAATCCAATCATGGGTTAGGAAAAATATTTTTTTAGAAAGTGCCCATTGATAGGGCCACCAAAAAATTCAGAATCCTCCAAGTTCTGCAATTTGTAAGACTTATTTGAAAATTCCTCAGAAATATTGAAAGGACCAATCCATAAGGCTTCAAATTTACCATGTTTTCCTTTGTCTTGCTTGGGTGCATCCCACTTGAGCACTAGATCTCCCATCTGAAAATATTCCTTTCTTACCCTCTTGTCAAAGGCTTGTTTTATCTTCTGTTGATGGTCCTAATCTTTATCAAGTAGTTTCTCCCTAGTCTATTGTACTTATACCAGCTGTTGTATCCTCATGACCATATCATCAGGTTCTCCTTGGTATTCCTGGAGGAATTTTTCCATCGACAGGGAAAGTTGAGTAGGAAAATTTTCCTTAACTCCATACACAAGATGAAAAGGGGAAACACCAAGTGACCTCTTTGTTGTAACTCTATCATCCCATAAGGAAATTTTTATCTTTGATTCCCATGCTTTCTTATTGTCTCCTAACAATTTCTTGATGGTTTTTATGCGAATCTTGTTAGAGGACTCTGCCAAACCATTTCCTTCGGGGTAGTAAGGAGTAGAATGGATTAATGTAATCCCATATTGTTCATAGAACTTGATCAATGGTTCAACTTTGAAGGAGGAAACATTGTCAATAACAATCCTTCTTGGAAAACCAAATTTGGATATGATATCTTCAAGGAAGCTAATGATTACCTTGTGGGAGGCACTCCTTGTAGGAATGGCTTCTATCCACTTGGTGAAATAATTAGTGGCAGTCAAAATCCACCTGTTCTAACCACTTGAGGTTGGGTGGATTTATCCAATGAAGTCAAGACCCCACTATTGAAAAGGTCCAGAGACCACCACAAGTTTCAAAGGAAAATATTTGAGCTGTTGCTTTCCAGAAAACTTTTGGCATATGACACAAGCTCTAATATTTTCACAAAAATCAATAAAAAGGCTAGGCCAGAAATACCCAGCTCTAAGGATATTATAAGTTGTGGTCCTCCAAAAATTATGGCCCCACATAAGCTATCATGAAAATCATTTATGGCCCTTTGGGCCTCCTGTGGATCCAAACATCTCAGAAGAAATCCTAGAGGATCTTTCCAATACAAAACCTGATCAATGAGACGATATTTGATTGCTATGAGTTTCAAATATCTTACCTTGTTCTTTTCCAAACCATTAGGAGGCCGCAACTTCTGCATAAAATATATGATATCTCTATGCCAAGTGCATTCTATCAAATTGGGGCTGACATGAGAGCTTTTATCAGCAAAATTAAATTCCTAATTTTCTGAGTTTATTTTCATGAAATTAACCCCCAAATATTTGCAATTTGATTCAACCTGGCTAAACCTTGTCCTTTCACCAATTTACTGGGCTTCATTTCAAGGTCAAATTCCAGAATTTTAGCAATCCATTTGCTTCTCTTCCCATCTATGTCGGGCTAGATCAATATCTCTTTCACTGAGGCTGAAGGGACATATGCAACAATATTTGAATGCAGAACATATATTCTGAAAGCCTTGAGGGTTTTGACCAAAGCATAAGCCTTCTTTTCCATGATATCAGATCTCATTTATGTATCCCTCAATGCTCTTCTGAAAAAGGAAATAGGCTTCTCTAACCCCTCTATATTTTTCTATAGAAAAACAACAACCATTGTGTCAAATGAGACAAAGAAAAATATCATAAATTCCTTAGAATAGTCAAGGTTGATGAGCACAAGTGCTTCGTTCAAAGCCCTTTTTATTTGGTCAAAATAATCTCTAGACTCAGTGGTCCATTTCACCTCATTTCTCTTTCTAAGCATGGATGTAATGTACTTCACTAATTCAACAAAGTTAGAGATGAACCTTCTTAGAAAATTGATCTTACCCAAGAAATACCGAACCTCTTTCTTAGATCTAGGAAAATATAAGGTTTGGATGGCCTCTACTCTTCTTGGATCAACTCTTACCCCTTCTGCTGATACAATGTGCCCTAATAATTTGCCTTCCTTCATAACAAAAAAAGTTTTCTTAGGATTGAGAGAGAGACTAAACCTTTTGCACTTTAGGAATACCTTCTTCAAATGATGACAATTCTCTTTGTCGTATTTTTAGAACATTGTAATGTCATCGAGATATATGACTACAAAATTGTCTTTCTCCCAATAAAGGCAATGTCCATGTCTCGCTGGAAGGTTTCTCCTGCATTCATCAATCCAAAGGTAATTTTATCATACATGAATGTTCCCCAAGGATTAGTGAAGGTTGTCTTCTCTCTATATTCAGGAAGGACAAAGATCTAATGGTAGCTAGAGAATCCATCAATCATTTACATCCTAGATGAACTAGTCACTCTTTGCAAAATGTGCTCCATATTTGGCAAGGGGTAGTTATCTTTTTTTGAGATTCTGTTCAAATTCCTGAAATCAACTCATAATCTGATTTCCCCATTTTTATTCCTCACAGGCACCAAGTTAGCCACCCATTCTGAATATCTCAAAGGAATGATGATCTGGGCATCCAACATATTTTTCACTTCTTTTTCCATAATAGAAAACAACATGGGATTTATTTGTCTAAGTTTCTTCTTAAAAGGATTCGTATCCTCTTTCAAAGGGATCTTATGTTCAATGATGTTTGTGTCATATGTTCTTAAATATTCATATTTCTAGGCAAACACATCAACAAACTCTTTCAAAATATTGGCATACTCAACCCTTTGTTCCTTTGACAAACTGCTAGACAATTTAACATACTTTGGATCCTCTTATGTTCCTAATTTGCATTAAGTCACATCAGTATTTTCAGTTGAAACTTTAATCTTTACAACCACATCATTCCTATCAAACTACCTATCCAAAGGGACAATTCCTTTTGGAATATGGTTACTGAGTAACTGAACAATATGATGGTCAAAATGTTTATTCAGAAAAATACCATCATGGGGTATTTCTTCACTATCGTGATCTTGATCAACATGTAAAGAAGAAAATTCATCCAGAGTCTTAAGAAATATTTTTATCTCAAGATCATCCTCAAAAACCTTCTAATGTTTGACATTGTTAGGAATAGAGGATCTATACTTTACTTCCACATCATACTTGAGTTTCAGGGGCAAAGGAACCTTGAAAATACTTGCTAAGACAGCCAAGGAATCTGCCATAGTGTTCTTCTCTCTTGGAACAAATGAGATATTAAAATTCAATAAGAAAATATCAACAATATCCCAGACTTCATTTCTATAGGTCCTCAACCTAGGGTTTTTAGATTGATACATATTTTTTACTTGATGAACAATTAACTCAACATCTCCAAACATTTCTAGCTCTTCAATCTTCATGTCTTTAGCATTCCTCAAACCCAAAACAAGATCCTCATATTCTTCCACATTGTTTGTTGTTTCAAATTCAAGGTTGTAAGACAAACATATGGTCTCTTGGGTAGGGGGAATAAATACTACCCCAACCAACACTCTTCCTAGAAGAGGCTCCATAAAAAAACATCTTCCAAATAGAGGTATTGGGAGGAGGATATTCACAAGAGGTGATAGGATTCTTTCTGATTTCAATAGGTGTTTGAGGAGCATCAGTGAGCTGTAACATACTAGTTTCTAAATCGGTATCAACTGCAAAAATGGGGTGGATGGTAGGATTTGCTTCATCACTGATAATGTAAGAAAGTTGTGCTTCCCTATAAATCCTTCTATGTCCCCCCCCAAACACATGAATGGTGGCATATGAAAGATCCATATGAAAATTTCCCCCTAGCCTTTTGATCCAATATTTAGACAAGAGCATCCCAAACTTAGGGGGGATATCAACCACTACAATATCCATGACCACACTTTTCATTGGCAATTGGAACAAGGAAACAACTAGGTCTTTGATAACCCCAAGACACTTCACCTTCCTGGAATCAAATGAGTATAGGTCATGGTAGGTTTTTGTAACCACCAACCCAAGCTCATCCATGATAGTCTTAGGAATGAGATTATTAGATTCCCCTGAATCCATCAAACAGTTTTCCATCACTTTATCATGAATGCTCTATGAGGTATAGAAAGGAGGGGAAGAGTCATCCCTATCCTCTACCAAAGGTCCTAGTATGAAAAATAGTTTTTCATCTTGGAGGTTGACTGCATATGTGGGATAATATGAAGGTTTAGGCAACAAAATTTTGGAAAGGTACCTTTTTAAATCCTCATTCTTAACTATCTCCAAAAAAGTTACATGGATTTTAATCTTTTGAATCTCATTCTCAAAGCTAAAAGAGGAGGGAGGATTCAAAATATCCTTAACTTCTGGGGTAGGGATCTTAACCATTGCTTAGGGGTTTTGTGCCTCTTTTTATTTTCTCCTAGCTAACACATCCTTAGTAGGATTCTCTATTCTAATAGGTTGATTAGAAATGTCAGGCTTCCCCTCTTTCTTATTTGACCTTAGGTTGTATCTATTTGGATTACCATTGGTCCTTTCCCCTTTGCTCAACTAATTTAGTTGGATATCCATAAGAGAATCTTCATATGAAGATTGGGTTGAATGAGGA
>JASDQU011400397.1:12226-27031 GCA_032191745.1 Picea mariana | reverse complement strand
TTTTTATGCGAATCTTGTTAGAGGACTCTGCCAAACCATTTCCTTCGGGGTAGTAAGGAGTAGAATGGATTAATGTAATCCCATATTGTTCATAGAACTTGATCAATGGTTCAACTTTGAAGGAGGAAACATTGTCAATAACAATCCTTCTTGGAAAACCAAATTTGGATATGATATCTTCAAGGAAGCTAATGATTACCTTGTGGGAGGCACTCCTTGTAGGAATGGCTTCTATCCACTTGGTGAAATAATTAGTGGCAGTCAAAATCCACCTGTTCTAACCACTTGAGGTTGGGTGGATTTATCCAATGAAGTCAAGACCCCACTATTGAAAAGGTCCAGAGACCACCACAAGTTTCAAAGGAAAATATTTGAGCTGTTGCTTTCCAGAAAACTTTTGGCATATGACACAAGCTCTAATATTTTCACAAAAATCAATAAAAAGGCTAGGCCAGAAATACCCAGCTCTAAGGATATTATAAGTTGTGGTCCTCCAAAAATTATGGCCCCACATAAGCTATCATGAAAATCATTTATGGCCCTTTGGGCCTCCTGTGGATCCAAACATCTCAGAAGAAATCCTAGAGGATCTTTCCAATACAAAACCTGATCAATGAGACGATATTTGATTGCTATGAGTTTCAAATATCTTACCTTGTTCTTTTCCAAACCATTAGGAGGCCGCAACTTCTGCATAAAATATATGATATCTCTATGCCAAGTGCATTCTATCAAATTGGGGCTGACATGAGAGCTTTTATCAGCAAAATTAAATTCCTAATTTTCTGAGTTTATTTTCATGAAATTAACCCCCAAATATTTGCAATTTGATTCAACCTGGCTAAACCTTGTCCTTTCACCAATTTACTGGGCTTCATTTCAAGGTCAAATTCCAGAATTTTAGCAATCCATTTGCTTCTCTTCCCATCTATGTCGGGCTAGATCAATATCTCTTTCACTGAGGCTGAAGGGACATATGCAACAATATTTGAATGCAGAACATATATTCTGAAAGCCTTGAGGGTTTTGACCAAAGCATAAGCCTTCTTTTCCATGATATCAGATCTCATTTATGTATCCCTCAATGCTCTTCTGAAAAAGGAAATAGGCTTCTCTAACCCCTCTATATTTTTCTATAGAAAAACAACAACCATTGTGTCAAATGAGACAAAGAAAAATATCATAAATTCCTTAGAATAGTCAAGGTTGATGAGCACAAGTGCTTCGTTCAAAGCCCTTTTTATTTGGTCAAAATAATCTCTAGACTCAGTGGTCCATTTCACCTCATTTCTCTTTCTAAGCATGGATGTAATGTACTTCACTAATTCAACAAAGTTAGAGATGAACCTTCTTAGAAAATTGATCTTACCCAAGAAATACCGAACCTCTTTCTTAGATCTAGGAAAATATAAGGTTTGGATGGCCTCTACTCTTCTTGGATCAACTCTTACCCCTTCTGCTGATACAATGTGCCCTAATAATTTGCCTTCCTTCATAACAAAAAAAGTTTTCTTAGGATTGAGAGAGAGACTAAACCTTTTGCACTTTAGGAATACCTTCTTCAAATGATGACAATTCTCTTTGTCGTATTTTTAGAACATTGTAATGTCATCGAGATATATGACTACAAAATTGTCTTTCTCCCAATAAAGGCAATGTCCATGTCTCGCTGGAAGGTTTCTCCTGCATTCATCAATCCAAAGGTAATTTTATCATACATGAATGTTCCCCAAGGATTAGTGAAGGTTGTCTTCTCTCTATATTCAGGAAGGACAAAGATCTAATGGTAGCTAGAGAATCCATCAATCATTTACATCCTAGATGAACTAGTCACTCTTTGCAAAATGTGCTCCATATTTGGCAAGGGGTAGTTATCTTTTTTTGAGATTCTGTTCAAATTCCTGAAATCAACTCATAATCTGATTTCCCCATTTTTATTCCTCACAGGCACCAAGTTAGCCACCCATTCTGAATATCTCAAAGGAATGATGATCTGGGCATCCAACATATTTTTCACTTCTTTTTCCATAATAGAAAACAACATGGGATTTATTTGTCTAAGTTTCTTCTTAAAAGGATTCGTATCCTCTTTCAAAGGGATCTTATGTTCAATGATGTTTGTGTCATATGTTCTTAAATATTCATATTTCTAGGCAAACACATCAACAAACTCTTTCAAAATATTGGCATACTCAACCCTTTGTTCCTTTGACAAACTGCTAGACAATTTAACATACTTTGGATCCTCTTATGTTCCTAATTTGCATTAAGTCACATCAGTATTTTCAGTTGAAACTTTAATCTTTACAACCACATCATTCCTATCAAACTACCTATCCAAAGGGACAATTCCTTTTGGAATATGGTTACTGAGTAACTGAACAATATGATGGTCAAAATGTTTATTCAGAAAAATACCATCATGGGGTATTTCTTCACTATCGTGATCTTGATCAACATGTAAAGAAGAAAATTCATCCAGAGTCTTAAGAAATATTTTTATCTCAAGATCATCCTCAAAAACCTTCTAATGTTTGACATTGTTAGGAATAGAGGATCTATACTTTACTTCCACATCATACTTGAGTTTCAGGGGCAAAGGAACCTTGAAAATACTTGCTAAGACAGCCAAGGAATCTGCCATAGTGTTCTTCTCTCTTGGAACAAATGAGATATTAAAATTCAATAAGAAAATATCAACAATATCCCAGACTTCATTTCTATAGGTCCTCAACCTAGGGTTTTTAGATTGATACATATTTTTTACTTGATGAACAATTAACTCAACATCTCCAAACATTTCTAGCTCTTCAATCTTCATGTCTTTAGCATTCCTCAAACCCAAAACAAGATCCTCATATTCTTCCACATTGTTTGTTGTTTCAAATTCAAGGTTGTAAGACAAACATATGGTCTCTTGGGTAGGGGGAATAAATACTACCCCAACCAACACTCTTCCTAGAAGAGGCTCCATAAAAAAACATCTTCCAAATAGAGGTATTGGGAGGAGGATATTCACAAGAGGTGATAGGATTCTTTCTGATTTCAATAGGTGTTTGAGGAGCATCAGTGAGCTGTAACATACTAGTTTCTAAATCGGTATCAACTGCAAAAATGGGGTGGATGGTAGGATTTGCTTCATCACTGATAATGTAAGAAAGTTGTGCTTCCCTATAAATCCTTCTATGTCCCCCCCCAAACACATGAATGGTGGCATATGAAAGATCCATATGAAAATTTCCCCCTAGCCTTTTGATCCAATATTTAGACAAGAGCATCCCAAACTTAGGGGGGATATCAACCACTACAATATCCATGACCACACTTTTCATTGGCAATTGGAACAAGGAAACAACTAGGTCTTTGATAACCCCAAGACACTTCACCTTCCTGGAATCAAATGAGTATAGGTCATGGTAGGTTTTTGTAACCACCAACCCAAGCTCATCCATGATAGTCTTAGGAATGAGATTATTAGATTCCCCTGAATCCATCAAACAGTTTTCCATCACTTTATCATGAATGCTCTATGAGGTATAGAAAGGAGGGGAAGAGTCATCCCTATCCTCTACCAAAGGTCCTAGTATGAAAAATAGTTTTTCATCTTGGAGGTTGACTGCATATGTGGGATAATATGAAGGTTTAGGCAACAAAATTTTGGAAAGGTACCTTTTTAAATCCTCATTCTTAACTATCTCCAAAAAAGTTACATGGATTTTAATCTTTTGAATCTCATTCTCAAAGCTAAAAGAGGAGGGAGGATTCAAAATATCCTTAACTTCTGGGGTAGGGATCTTAACCATTGCTTAGGGGTTTTGTGCCTCTTTTTATTTTCTCCTAGCTAACACATCCTTAGTAGGATTCTCTATTCTAATAGGTTGATTAGAAATGTCAGGCTTCCCCTCTTTCTTATTTGACCTTAGGTTGTATCTATTTGGATTACCATTGGTCCTTTCCCCTTTGCTCAACTAATTTAGTTGGATATCCATAAGAGAATCTTCATATGAAGATTGGGTTGAATGAGGAGATGAAGAGGTGTCACCAAGACAATGGATTTCAGGATCAACATCTTCCTCCTCTCCTTATTCATCAATAACCAGGTTATTTTGGAGAGGGGCTTGTATTTTTTGATAATCCCTATCCCTATTTATTTGATATCTTTGGATGATCTGAGGGGAATTATTGGGTCTTCTGAAATTACTCCTATTATCATCATTTTGGGGGTTCCTATAGCTCTTCTTTCCTTCAAATTTAAATTTCTCCATTTCTGCAGAAAGTGATTTTACCATTTTTTTCAATTCTTCCACTTGAGGGTGGGAAATAGAGGAATCAGAGGTTGAAGCTTCAACCCTACCTTTTCTTCTGTCTCTATTATATTTACTCCTATGTTTTTCAGCTGCCAATATATTAGACTCTACTTCAAGGGATGCATATTGCATATGAGCTAAAGAGGTAGCTCTTCTGTCTCTCAACAAGAGGCAAAAATTAGGGTCAAAAGTGTTGGCATAAGTAATCTTGGTAGAAGTTTTTGTAGGATTTATTTAAGTGGGAATATTATTGTACATCTTATTAAATATCTTTAAGAAGTCTAAAACAAATTCCCCCTCTTTCCTCTTAAGTGACCCAAATTATGTAATATAATAAAGAAAATATTTTTTATCCTCCCAATGCCTCAAGAATGAATCATCCAGAACTTCAATCCCAACAATATATCCAGGAGTCAATCCCCTAAACCATTTCCTAGCTTCACCATCAAGGCTTTGTACAAAGACTCTCATCCACACATCTTCATTTTCAATGTTAAGATTATCTGCATAACTATAAAAAGATGAAAGGTGTTCTTCTACAGTTATGTCTTCCTCCTCTATGAACTTGGGCATGTACTTAAGGTAATCTCCAATTGGGAGAGAATTCATAGGCTGAGGTAAAACAAGAGGGGCATATCTAGAAACCACTATGGAATCCATCATGTTTCTAGGAATATTAGCACTTTCCATTGGGATGTGAATTGTAGGAGAACAATGGGGAAGATGGAGTTTGGACATGTAGGACTACAATTGTGCTTCTATGGGAAAGGGGAAAAAATTGAGTGTTGGGGGAGAATGGTATAGGGTTAAAAGGAAAATAAGTTTCCCCCTCTTTAGTTACAACAACTTTGATAGGAGGAGGAGTGGAAAAACCGAAAGTGGGACAATCTTCTAAGATCCTGGGTCTAAATCACTTTACAATATCAAGGGAAACAAGGGTTTCGAAAATTTCTCCTTCCAAATGAAGACTAGAAGGGGGGATTTCAACAGGAAAGATTTCAAAATCTAAACATTTGGAAACTCCAATGGATGGTATAAAAGGATAATTGGATACAACTACTGGAGTTTTAAAAGAATAATAATGTAAATTACCAGAATCACCTGGTACAGTAGATGAAAGTCCTTCTTGAGAGTTCTTTCCTTTATTTATAATATTCTTTGGGTTAGCTTCAGGTGTTTCCAAAGTTAGTTGTGGAGTAGACGTCATGTGTCTTGTTTTTGGGAGCCACAACTGAAACAGTGGAGTCGCCAGGTGCAAGATGCAATCTTCAAGATACTAATTTCTGATGCACCTTCATAATCAAAATTTCTTTGTCGTTCAATCCTAGGGAAATGTATTCAATTCGTTCCTCGAAAATGACACCAAGAATGTTATCACTGAGAGTCACCCTCATATTGCAAGAGGATAAACCCAATACCCATCAAAATGGTTTATGGAGGAAGGTTTATGAGTGGAGGTCAAATGGACAGAGATGAGCATGAGAATATTTTAACACAAAAAATTAGGCTAGTAATGCATAAGCAAATGAGTTTCTTATTAACTTTAGTCATTGGTTTAAGGTTAAAGGCGAGGAGGAAGACTTAGTTAGGAAAGTGGACAAGTCTTCCATGAGCATTCGGCCTTCAAGCAACTTGGTGCAGAAAAAGTCAGACACAAGACCACTCTTGAACTTAAGTTTAAGATACTGAAATATATCACAACAACATTATAATCAAACCTCCATTACAATAAAACTACAACATCTCGTCTGGATCATCCATGCATGAGCATTTCAACATAAGAGGAAACAATACAGTGAAAGAAAATACTGAAACATATCATAGCGACATTATAATCAAACCTCTATTACTATACAACTACAACATCTCATTTGGATCATTCGTGCATGAGTGTTTCAGCACAAGAGGAAACACGATGATGAAAGAAACTGACTTCTATTAATGAGAAATTCTCAGGTCTCATACATAACCAGAGAACAACTCTGCTATCAAACTATTAAAAAATAGGGAGCTCTGTTCAATCATTGACCTTAACAAAATCTTAAACTGATCTATTTATACTCAGATTAGTGGACAACTGCTAGGAGATTCATCTGGTCATCACGTCCAAGGATTTTATTCTATGCATCCTTCTATCAAAATATGTGTGCATCCTTATGTCAGACGCAAGCTCATATCAACATGGGCCTACAGGAAAAACTATCCATCGTGGTACCTTGGGTTGACAGTTTTGTCTCCACGACCATACCCTCCATGCTTTTCACTTATGGAGTGAGATGAGGTTTTAACTACCAGTCCTTGTTCATTAAATTATTTCTCCTCGGGATCAGGACGAGGCTTGAAGACTAGGGGGAGGCCATGTGTTGCTATTTGATTAAACATTGAATGAGCACGTGTTTTTGGGGCCCTCGAAAGCGATTTGGACCCACACCACTTTTGGGCTTAAAACTCACCACCTTCTGCCATGTAGCTCTCCTGCGATACCATGTTTTAGATTCTGGCACTCTCAAGGATTTTAATGCCCGAGCATGTTGCAGTGTCGAAATGAAGCATGGCCGTTGATCTAGTCATGATTTGTTATTTGGGCACACCTGCAATTTTAGCACCCCTGCTAAAGTTTATCTACTTTCAAACTATAACATCCTTCAAACCACACTTAGAGGTGGCGCTAAACTAAACTGCATAGGGGATCTCCACTGCTGAAAACTGCACCCACCTGTTTTCCTGCACTCATGGCTATCACCTGTGACCTTGAACAACTTCATGTGATAACAACATCATTTTGACATGTATCATTTTGACTTATATCAGTTGGACATGACGTATCATATTGACTTGTATCATTTTGTCTTACATAATTTATCATTTTTATTTATATTACATGTACATGATGTATCATTTTGACTTATGTCGACTATTGGGCATGTATCATTTTTAGATATTATTGATCTACTGGCATATTTGACTTTCACTTGTTTTAGTTATATATGATGATGATCTTATCACTATTGACTCATTAATTTTTATATATTGAAAGTGGTTGATGATTTTTGGATGCATATTTATTACGTATGATGGTTTTGATTTATTGATCATGATGGATGTTGTCAAATTCACTTAAATTATAGATATTTAACTCATTTTAATTATGGATGATGATCATGTTATAATAATTATCTTGTTATTTTTTATATAATTGATGTTGTAGATTCTATTTTGATGGAGATTTAATAAGTATAATGATGTTGTTAATTTGTATGGATGTTCATTTCCCTAAAAATTATTTATAGATGTTATCCTATAAAATATTTCAAATGCATTTATATGAATTACTGTATAATCATATAAGTTATTTAAGAGACATGATATATTTAACTAATTAAATTGAAATAAAACATATTAAATTAATAACTGTAAGCAAAACAAGAAGATTTTTTGGAAGCAAAAAAGGAAGCAAGAATGGAAGCAAAATTGGAAGCCACACCAAAATCAAAATTGAAATCCAAACCAGAAGAAAAACTGGAAGCAAAACGAGAAGAACAACCAGACGTAAAAATGGAATCCAAGCTAGAAACCAAACTGGAAGAAAAATTGGAAGTCAAATGCGGCCTTAGCTAACGAAGCTCACAAACAAAAATTCAAGTGTCAGTATGATCAGTCCGTTAGTCCTCGGATTTTCTTGGAAGGCAACCTTGTCCTAGTCTATGACCAAGATAAGGACCCCCTGGGGGCAGGAAAGTTCGAACCCATGTAGTTCATACCTTTCATCGTAAAAGAGGTTCTAAAAAAGGGCGCTTATCATCTGGTAGATTTTGAGGGAAATTCTTTGGTGGAACCTAAGAATGGGCTCTACCTCAAGAAGTATTACTCATAGGTAGGTCACCTTGGGTAACTTTTTGTAACATATGTATAGTTCCTATACATTTTTCGTTTTAGTTTTTTACCTTTTTTTTGGTTTTATGGATGTTTCATTTTGATGTCATCTTTTTCACTATGGTAGATGTCAAGTGAATCAGAGGTGTTCATGGGGTTTGTAGACGGTGCAAGCCGACACACTCGGAGGCTTTCTTCCACAGCTTGGGTAATTTACACACCTCAAGGCCAGTTGTTATCTTCATGAGGTACCTGTTTAGGTGACACCACAAAAATTTTTTCTGAATACAATGCAGTTCTAGAGTTTCTATGTGATGCTTTGTCACATGGTATTTCCTGCCTCCGGGTATATTTAGATGGTCAGTTGGTTGTGTCTCAGTTAAATGGAGTTTACTGTGTTTATGATCCTAGTCTACACCGACGGTTCCTTAGGGTATGTCTCTTAGCATGAAGCTTTGATTACATTACGTATATCCATGTTCCTAGGAGATTGAATCAAATTACAGACACCCTAGCTAATCATGTATTGGATTGGCATATTGGACACATGTAAATAAAAATAAACACACAGACATGTAAATACATTTGTAAAGTAAATGTATTCCATAAACACATAAAAAGACATAAAAAACCATATATATTATCAAAATATTAGAGTACATGGGTGATTGCAAGCGCCTCAAAAACATGACCAGTAATGAGTCATAGGGCTTATGCCCTCAAAAATATACAAGTAGTGCCCTTGGCATGTGAAAATTCTATCCTAACTAAGGACGGGGTTGGTGGGCCCTATTGTAATGATCAACAACATTTTCCAAATGCTGAAAAATCTAGACCCACGTCCATGGTTCCCCCACTACATGAGGCTGCATAGATGGTGGCAGATCCTCAATCTCTTCCATGGGGACTGTGCGAGTGAGCAAGGTAAATTTTATCTCTACTTGTCTCAGAACTCTCTCAGCCTCACCGATTGGAAGCTCTCCTGCTATTGTTGGCCCCCCTATGGTGGCGGGTGCCACCTCTGGCTGAGGACGTCGCCTGTTCCTCGCATAATCCGTTGGTCGCACTGGCCCCACATCTGCATATAATAGACACATATCTGTGAAATGCTTTGGTATAAAAAAAAATGATATATATAAAAACAACAAAAAGAAAGCTTACCCATCTCTCCTTTCTCCTCGTCGAGAGGTCCCACTATCTCAGGATCTCTTGAGAAGTCAATCCCAGCATAGAGGTAATCCTCTATGAATGACAACTGTCATGACAACCAAGAAAAAAAGTTGTCATCAAAGGCCTCAATGGTCCTCCCCCTGCCCCATCGCGGAAGCAACACCACCCATTTGCATAACGTGGGAAGAGAGGCCTAGTGCCCTCATACCACCTCTTGAGGGATGAAATTGAGCACTCTTTCAAAGAAGAAAGAGAAAAGAATCGTTCCAAACCTGAAGTTCCTCTGATTCCGCAACCGACAATTTGTTAGTTGCCTCTTCATACAATCTAGTAATGTGGTGCTCCAGTGAAAAATTTGTGCATTTAAGCACTGAACTACACAATTCATTTGTGCACGGGAAGCCTGATGCAAAGCCGCAGACCTAGTAATCCGCCCGATGAGCAACACTATCATTTGCAGTGATAAGTCTGAGATCTTGCTTATCGGTACTTGCGAGCTCATTCTGTCTGTACTTGCCTCACAATGGAGTCCAATCAACTCCGATTTGTTGTAAGTCCCAAAGGGAAAAGTACAAAAATTTATTGGTTCCCCTCTCCTGGAGAGGCCATTTAGAAAGTATATATCCTATGTCATTGAAACCAGTGACTGCCTCTCTAGCATAAAGGCTTCTACATTGGGTTGTCAATAATCAACCAAGGCATTCAATAGCCTAGTTTGTGCTCGCATGAAAGGACATAGAACAAATTTTAACAACCCACATTGCATTAATGTAGCAACAACATTAGGGTCCTCCCCAACCAACACACTAGTATCCCCATGCTCTCTTTCCCTCCAATGAACATACATCCTGCAAAAAACCAAGTTCAGGAGGGTTAAATCTTGCTTTTTTAAATTTTTTACATTAAATGATGGATCCATGCGGGCTGTAATGCTGACAGTAGCATGTACATGCATTTAGTTTTTCCTCTACCCACATGTACACTCGGGCTATCATAAGACAGCCCACATGGACTTAGGGATGACCTTTTAAAAGGTTGACGCCCCGTCAAAAAATGAATTTAAATGCATAAAGAAATAATTAAATTGCAAGAGGGGGTAGTAATTACTTACTTGATCTAATCGAAAGCTCATTCTGTCCACTGAATATCCCAGAATCAACTCTCTTAACGAAGGGGTATTTTTGTCTCCACAGTCAATTTCTCAATTAACAATGGTGATAATGAGCTGCCAACTTCTATTTATAGACTTTTTGGCCTATTTTTGTCATTTTTAGACCCTTTTTGTCATTTTTTCTAAACTAAAAATCATTTAGCATGGTTCAGGAGTTTTCTTTGGATTGTCAAGAGAAGTGTTACTTTGGGCATTTGGAAACTTTTTGGATATTTGGGTCGTTTTGAAGGTCCTTTGGTAAAAATTCATTTTTTCAACTCGTTGCATTTAAGTTAGGATTCCATCTCTACTTCCTACATCTTGTTGTCTTTTCCACTTTTCCATAGGATCGATCCCACCGAATTGCGACGCGAAACCATCATTTTTTCTTTAGAAGTGTCGTAATTTAGTGGTAAATCCTACCCTAACATGGATGCCCTAGGTAGATCCTGGTTGCATTTTGGTGTCCATGTTGTCACTAAATGACTATAGGCCTGGGAGTCCTTACTATATTTTCCTGATTATGAGTTTGATCCTCATTTGCATAATTCTATATCACTCTTGATCTCACCCTCGAGACTCCCAAAACTTAATGGGTCTTCTTTTAATCTCTTTTCAAACCCTCTAAATGTGAAAATATTGTTGAGCGATCTTGTTGACCTTCACACTCGCTAAAATGAAATTTGACGTCGTGTCTGTCCGATGATAGTTTACCCCTTTTCGGTCTAGATGGTTAACTGTATGAACAAAGGTATACTCTAGAAGAGTACTCTCAGGTATATTTTTAACCCTTTTTTGGGCCTGAGGGACTAAATTTATGAAAAAGGAACCCCCATGGAGTCCATAGTTAAGATCTTTTCAAACTCCCTAAAATTGAAAAGATCATCGAGTGACCTTATTCTTTCACACTCGTTAAAATGGTCCATAAGAACATTCTTGACGGAGTCCATAGTTAATCTTTTTTCAGACTCCTTAAAAATGAAAAAATTGCCGAGTGATGTTGTCTCTATCACACTCATTAAAATGGTTTTGAATAGACATATTTTTGGTGCTAGTTTACCCCTTTTTCGAACCGACTAGACTACTTTCGAAAAAGGTACCACAACGAAGTCTCCTTTTACATTTTTCAAACTCTCTAAATATGAAAAACTGTTGAGCTTACCTTCTTTGGGCTTGTTAAAAGTACATCGAAGGATGTTACCATTGTGTGTTTTGTTAACTGTGTTTTCATACCTACATATTTGGCTTAATGTTGGCTCCATGTTGCTCTCAACTGAACCATCTGAAGCATTCCTTATATGCAATCCCTGTAGCACTTTTCCTTTGCGTCTTGACACCTTTAGCCCTGGGAGGGATTTTTCCAGAGTGTCCTTGCTCTAAACATCAGTCTTGCCCTTTTGCCTAGAACTAGTATGTTTGCGATACTCATTCCTCCTTTGTAACGTAGCATTCTTTTATTCTTTTTCCAAAATTATTGAAAAAGACAAAAAAAAATCAAATACACCCCAAAAAGAGGAAGGTAAAAGTATTTTCTTTTTATTGGCAGCACAATGAGTCACCCTTGGACAAAGCACATCCTTTTGTTTGTTTGTCAAGATATGGGATTTAATATGACCTTAGGAAGTTGTTCTCACTACATAGAGATGTGTCCTCCTCCATTTGGTTATTATTCCAAACATATGGAATGTTTGTGTTGCCTCCTGCATTGTGAACTTATGTCAATTCTATGCTACCTAAGTCTCATCATTTGTCGTGCTATTGTCCAAGGGAATTTTTTACCAAGCCTGAGTCAGCCCATCTGCAGTTTGTCTCTTACCCTCATGCCCGACCATCCTAAAAGTCCAATCAAGTTTTATTTTGAAATCAATGAAGCCTTCAGTCTGGTCATCAAGATCCTCTATTCCATGACCGACAAGCCATCGAAGACCTCTAGGTAGTGAATTCGTACACTCATATTACACCCCTACCCGAGTTTTAAGGATTTTGAAGTTGTTGCTCGAGCTCTAAAGATCTCATCTCCAGCGATCAGGCCTTATTAGCTTCTATAATATGGATACTATACATGTATATCTTTTTTTATTTTGAGATGTAGATCCACTATGTATTGCTCGTGAATACACTTTATATAGTTATATGACATGGATCTACAATGTATTTGATTAGTAGCCATGATTATATTTCATCCTGAGCATGGGTATGCCCACCTTGGTGAGACAATTTTTATTTTGCAGATGGCACCTCCCAAATTCTAGTCCCTGGGCTCACTGGTTTGGTACGTTGATAAAGATTGATAATGTATTTCAGCCATCAGATGCTCTTTTAACCTCACACATTAGGGGGCATCTGTTATAACCCTAATTTTCACTAGACATGCTTACCTGACATCAGGCCATCTCATATACCTTCTTTGTCGAGCCAGTACTGAAAAACTCTTCTTAAAAACACCCTTTTTAAAAGGCCCACACGTCTTGCTCCACTACCGCCCGCGTGTACACTCTATCTGACCCACTACAGCCTGTGTGTACCTACAAAATCACAAAAAATGGAAAGTTTCCAACGGAACACACAGTTTTGGGTAAGTTAACTAAACCTTTCAACCATGCATGGCCAGTCATTCAACTAAATACCTAGCTTCTTATAGCCTATAAGAGAAGGGGTAGGGCTCCCATTTGAAAGGAGAAAAATCATAGTAAAGAAACTCTACCCGAATTTGTATTCCCCTTTGCCCAAGATTCTGAAACCATTTTGTGATTTCAACGAAGAAGAGAAGCAAGTGTGTTAGCAGTTGGTGCACAGTAAAAGAGGATCCCAGGACCAGATTCATGGAGCAGTGGTTGTCTTCATCATTGTAAGTTTCTTTAGTGAAGTTAATAATAAAGAAGTACTTTTCCCATCCCACCATATGAGGTTTTCATTATTTATTGTGTACATGTTGATTAAATCTCTAACCCATTAATCCATAGATCAAATGCATGTGGAGTTCTTTGTTTGTCTTTTTTGAATGTAGATCAGCCTTGGGAGGAGAGTTGCAGTCAAAGAGAGACCAAGCATGAAGAGGGATCGATACCAAACACCAGAAATAAGGTATGTTCACTTGATCTTCTTAACTGTGTATTTTCTTAAGAATAATGGGGATTAGGTATGGGATGATGGTAAAAAGTAGGAATCTTTACGTATTTTCTGCATGCATGATAAAACCCTAAGTGCTAGTTCGCAGGGGGATTTCCCACTCAAAACATATAGTTAACCATTTTTCACAAATGCAAGTTGTAGGAAGGCCTTCCCTATCCCCACAATCCCATAAGCCCACAATCTTCCATACTTAATCATGTTTTTGTTTCACGTGATCCCACTTTACCATTTACCCACATTACTTTTCCTTGTTGGAAATATTGACTGGGTGGGTGAATCAATATTACATTTTTAAAAAAGTAGTAATTAATTTGTTATTTTATTAATCACCATAATAGATCAACAATGGATTTGTATTTAAAATCAATTATATAAATATAATTAACAAGAATTACAATGTTTATAAAGAATGATCTGTGATTGTGAAGGACACCAATCCCCTTTAGAGCACCAACTCTTAGAGACACAAATCCCCTTATTTTCTGAGCAGCTACTCAAGGAAGCTACAAATCCCTGCTTCTTCAAGCACCAACTTGAAAGGAGGCTCCAACCCCCTGTATTCTTCAAGCACCCACTTGTAAGGAGGCACCAACCCCCTATTTTCTTCAGGAACCAACTTGAAAGGAAGTTGCAACTCCCTGTTGTTTAGGCTTCAACCTTTAGAGGACTACAATCCTCCCTAGCTCCTCCCTTCCACCCTCACTTATTGAGTGTCTTCAACATTATTTCATGGACCCTGCTTCTATTTTTTATCTTCTTATACCAAATAGACACCTACTTTCCACCACAATTTCTGGTTTATATAGTATTTCAATAGATATAAGATTGAACCATTGTGTTGTTTGACAATGAACCATTGCACCTCTTAATTTAATTTTAATAATAATGTGGCCATTTAATAGTTTGATTTAACTTAAAAGACTTCAATTCCTTTGTAAGTAATTTATCCTTTCATGTGCAATCAATATTGTAGCACCAATGGAATGGTTTGGTGTCAATCTTGTCGAATTACTTTACAGACCCCTTAAACTATTACATAAATTGAATTCTGCAAAGGCACTTTCTTCAACCCACTTTTCCAAATGACCATGGGCTCAAAACCACAAGATTATCCACTTAAGTGATACTCTTTTAGTGCTTTATCTTTCCACCTTTATTCTTCTACATGGGACC
>JASDQU011400397.1:0-12206 GCA_032191745.1 Picea mariana | reverse complement strand
TTTCCCTAAAAATTATTTATAGATGTTATCCTATAAAATATTTCAAATGCATTTATATGAATTACTGTATAATCATATAAGTTATTTAAGAGACATGATATATTTAACTAATTAAATTGAAATAAAACATATTAAATTAATAACTGTAAGCAAAACAAGAAGATTTTTTGGAAGCAAAAAAGGAAGCAAGAATGGAAGCAAAATTGGAAGCCACACCAAAATCAAAATTGAAATCCAAACCAGAAGAAAAACTGGAAGCAAAACGAGAAGAACAACCAGACGTAAAAATGGAATCCAAGCTAGAAACCAAACTGGAAGAAAAATTGGAAGTCAAATGCGGCCTTAGCTAACGAAGCTCACAAACAAAAATTCAAGTGTCAGTATGATCAGTCCGTTAGTCCTCGGATTTTCTTGGAAGGCAACCTTGTCCTAGTCTATGACCAAGATAAGGACCCCCTGGGGGCAGGAAAGTTCGAACCCATGTAGTTCATACCTTTCATCGTAAAAGAGGTTCTAAAAAAGGGCGCTTATCATCTGGTAGATTTTGAGGGAAATTCTTTGGTGGAACCTAAGAATGGGCTCTACCTCAAGAAGTATTACTCATAGGTAGGTCACCTTGGGTAACTTTTTGTAACATATGTATAGTTCCTATACATTTTTCGTTTTAGTTTTTTACCTTTTTTTTGGTTTTATGGATGTTTCATTTTGATGTCATCTTTTTCACTATGGTAGATGTCAAGTGAATCAGAGGTGTTCATGGGGTTTGTAGACGGTGCAAGCCGACACACTCGGAGGCTTTCTTCCACAGCTTGGGTAATTTACACACCTCAAGGCCAGTTGTTATCTTCATGAGGTACCTGTTTAGGTGACACCACAAAAATTTTTTCTGAATACAATGCAGTTCTAGAGTTTCTATGTGATGCTTTGTCACATGGTATTTCCTGCCTCCGGGTATATTTAGATGGTCAGTTGGTTGTGTCTCAGTTAAATGGAGTTTACTGTGTTTATGATCCTAGTCTACACCGACGGTTCCTTAGGGTATGTCTCTTAGCATGAAGCTTTGATTACATTACGTATATCCATGTTCCTAGGAGATTGAATCAAATTACAGACACCCTAGCTAATCATGTATTGGATTGGCATATTGGACACATGTAAATAAAAATAAACACACAGACATGTAAATACATTTGTAAAGTAAATGTATTCCATAAACACATAAAAAGACATAAAAAACCATATATATTATCAAAATATTAGAGTACATGGGTGATTGCAAGCGCCTCAAAAACATGACCAGTAATGAGTCATAGGGCTTATGCCCTCAAAAATATACAAGTAGTGCCCTTGGCATGTGAAAATTCTATCCTAACTAAGGACGGGGTTGGTGGGCCCTATTGTAATGATCAACAACATTTTCCAAATGCTGAAAAATCTAGACCCACGTCCATGGTTCCCCCACTACATGAGGCTGCATAGATGGTGGCAGATCCTCAATCTCTTCCATGGGGACTGTGCGAGTGAGCAAGGTAAATTTTATCTCTACTTGTCTCAGAACTCTCTCAGCCTCACCGATTGGAAGCTCTCCTGCTATTGTTGGCCCCCCTATGGTGGCGGGTGCCACCTCTGGCTGAGGACGTCGCCTGTTCCTCGCATAATCCGTTGGTCGCACTGGCCCCACATCTGCATATAATAGACACATATCTGTGAAATGCTTTGGTATAAAAAAAAATGATATATATAAAAACAACAAAAAGAAAGCTTACCCATCTCTCCTTTCTCCTCGTCGAGAGGTCCCACTATCTCAGGATCTCTTGAGAAGTCAATCCCAGCATAGAGGTAATCCTCTATGAATGACAACTGTCATGACAACCAAGAAAAAAAGTTGTCATCAAAGGCCTCAATGGTCCTCCCCCTGCCCCATCGCGGAAGCAACACCACCCATTTGCATAACGTGGGAAGAGAGGCCTAGTGCCCTCATACCACCTCTTGAGGGATGAAATTGAGCACTCTTTCAAAGAAGAAAGAGAAAAGAATCGTTCCAAACCTGAAGTTCCTCTGATTCCGCAACCGACAATTTGTTAGTTGCCTCTTCATACAATCTAGTAATGTGGTGCTCCAGTGAAAAATTTGTGCATTTAAGCACTGAACTACACAATTCATTTGTGCACGGGAAGCCTGATGCAAAGCCGCAGACCTAGTAATCCGCCCGATGAGCAACACTATCATTTGCAGTGATAAGTCTGAGATCTTGCTTATCGGTACTTGCGAGCTCATTCTGTCTGTACTTGCCTCACAATGGAGTCCAATCAACTCCGATTTGTTGTAAGTCCCAAAGGGAAAAGTACAAAAATTTATTGGTTCCCCTCTCCTGGAGAGGCCATTTAGAAAGTATATATCCTATGTCATTGAAACCAGTGACTGCCTCTCTAGCATAAAGGCTTCTACATTGGGTTGTCAATAATCAACCAAGGCATTCAATAGCCTAGTTTGTGCTCGCATGAAAGGACATAGAACAAATTTTAACAACCCACATTGCATTAATGTAGCAACAACATTAGGGTCCTCCCCAACCAACACACTAGTATCCCCATGCTCTCTTTCCCTCCAATGAACATACATCCTGCAAAAAACCAAGTTCAGGAGGGTTAAATCTTGCTTTTTTAAATTTTTTACATTAAATGATGGATCCATGCGGGCTGTAATGCTGACAGTAGCATGTACATGCATTTAGTTTTTCCTCTACCCACATGTACACTCGGGCTATCATAAGACAGCCCACATGGACTTAGGGATGACCTTTTAAAAGGTTGACGCCCCGTCAAAAAATGAATTTAAATGCATAAAGAAATAATTAAATTGCAAGAGGGGGTAGTAATTACTTACTTGATCTAATCGAAAGCTCATTCTGTCCACTGAATATCCCAGAATCAACTCTCTTAACGAAGGGGTATTTTTGTCTCCACAGTCAATTTCTCAATTAACAATGGTGATAATGAGCTGCCAACTTCTATTTATAGACTTTTTGGCCTATTTTTGTCATTTTTAGACCCTTTTTGTCATTTTTTCTAAACTAAAAATCATTTAGCATGGTTCAGGAGTTTTCTTTGGATTGTCAAGAGAAGTGTTACTTTGGGCATTTGGAAACTTTTTGGATATTTGGGTCGTTTTGAAGGTCCTTTGGTAAAAATTCATTTTTTCAACTCGTTGCATTTAAGTTAGGATTCCATCTCTACTTCCTACATCTTGTTGTCTTTTCCACTTTTCCATAGGATCGATCCCACCGAATTGCGACGCGAAACCATCATTTTTTCTTTAGAAGTGTCGTAATTTAGTGGTAAATCCTACCCTAACATGGATGCCCTAGGTAGATCCTGGTTGCATTTTGGTGTCCATGTTGTCACTAAATGACTATAGGCCTGGGAGTCCTTACTATATTTTCCTGATTATGAGTTTGATCCTCATTTGCATAATTCTATATCACTCTTGATCTCACCCTCGAGACTCCCAAAACTTAATGGGTCTTCTTTTAATCTCTTTTCAAACCCTCTAAATGTGAAAATATTGTTGAGCGATCTTGTTGACCTTCACACTCGCTAAAATGAAATTTGACGTCGTGTCTGTCCGATGATAGTTTACCCCTTTTCGGTCTAGATGGTTAACTGTATGAACAAAGGTATACTCTAGAAGAGTACTCTCAGGTATATTTTTAACCCTTTTTTGGGCCTGAGGGACTAAATTTATGAAAAAGGAACCCCCATGGAGTCCATAGTTAAGATCTTTTCAAACTCCCTAAAATTGAAAAGATCATCGAGTGACCTTATTCTTTCACACTCGTTAAAATGGTCCATAAGAACATTCTTGACGGAGTCCATAGTTAATCTTTTTTCAGACTCCTTAAAAATGAAAAAATTGCCGAGTGATGTTGTCTCTATCACACTCATTAAAATGGTTTTGAATAGACATATTTTTGGTGCTAGTTTACCCCTTTTTCGAACCGACTAGACTACTTTCGAAAAAGGTACCACAACGAAGTCTCCTTTTACATTTTTCAAACTCTCTAAATATGAAAAACTGTTGAGCTTACCTTCTTTGGGCTTGTTAAAAGTACATCGAAGGATGTTACCATTGTGTGTTTTGTTAACTGTGTTTTCATACCTACATATTTGGCTTAATGTTGGCTCCATGTTGCTCTCAACTGAACCATCTGAAGCATTCCTTATATGCAATCCCTGTAGCACTTTTCCTTTGCGTCTTGACACCTTTAGCCCTGGGAGGGATTTTTCCAGAGTGTCCTTGCTCTAAACATCAGTCTTGCCCTTTTGCCTAGAACTAGTATGTTTGCGATACTCATTCCTCCTTTGTAACGTAGCATTCTTTTATTCTTTTTCCAAAATTATTGAAAAAGACAAAAAAAAATCAAATACACCCCAAAAAGAGGAAGGTAAAAGTATTTTCTTTTTATTGGCAGCACAATGAGTCACCCTTGGACAAAGCACATCCTTTTGTTTGTTTGTCAAGATATGGGATTTAATATGACCTTAGGAAGTTGTTCTCACTACATAGAGATGTGTCCTCCTCCATTTGGTTATTATTCCAAACATATGGAATGTTTGTGTTGCCTCCTGCATTGTGAACTTATGTCAATTCTATGCTACCTAAGTCTCATCATTTGTCGTGCTATTGTCCAAGGGAATTTTTTACCAAGCCTGAGTCAGCCCATCTGCAGTTTGTCTCTTACCCTCATGCCCGACCATCCTAAAAGTCCAATCAAGTTTTATTTTGAAATCAATGAAGCCTTCAGTCTGGTCATCAAGATCCTCTATTCCATGACCGACAAGCCATCGAAGACCTCTAGGTAGTGAATTCGTACACTCATATTACACCCCTACCCGAGTTTTAAGGATTTTGAAGTTGTTGCTCGAGCTCTAAAGATCTCATCTCCAGCGATCAGGCCTTATTAGCTTCTATAATATGGATACTATACATGTATATCTTTTTTTATTTTGAGATGTAGATCCACTATGTATTGCTCGTGAATACACTTTATATAGTTATATGACATGGATCTACAATGTATTTGATTAGTAGCCATGATTATATTTCATCCTGAGCATGGGTATGCCCACCTTGGTGAGACAATTTTTATTTTGCAGATGGCACCTCCCAAATTCTAGTCCCTGGGCTCACTGGTTTGGTACGTTGATAAAGATTGATAATGTATTTCAGCCATCAGATGCTCTTTTAACCTCACACATTAGGGGGCATCTGTTATAACCCTAATTTTCACTAGACATGCTTACCTGACATCAGGCCATCTCATATACCTTCTTTGTCGAGCCAGTACTGAAAAACTCTTCTTAAAAACACCCTTTTTAAAAGGCCCACACGTCTTGCTCCACTACCGCCCGCGTGTACACTCTATCTGACCCACTACAGCCTGTGTGTACCTACAAAATCACAAAAAATGGAAAGTTTCCAACGGAACACACAGTTTTGGGTAAGTTAACTAAACCTTTCAACCATGCATGGCCAGTCATTCAACTAAATACCTAGCTTCTTATAGCCTATAAGAGAAGGGGTAGGGCTCCCATTTGAAAGGAGAAAAATCATAGTAAAGAAACTCTACCCGAATTTGTATTCCCCTTTGCCCAAGATTCTGAAACCATTTTGTGATTTCAACGAAGAAGAGAAGCAAGTGTGTTAGCAGTTGGTGCACAGTAAAAGAGGATCCCAGGACCAGATTCATGGAGCAGTGGTTGTCTTCATCATTGTAAGTTTCTTTAGTGAAGTTAATAATAAAGAAGTACTTTTCCCATCCCACCATATGAGGTTTTCATTATTTATTGTGTACATGTTGATTAAATCTCTAACCCATTAATCCATAGATCAAATGCATGTGGAGTTCTTTGTTTGTCTTTTTTGAATGTAGATCAGCCTTGGGAGGAGAGTTGCAGTCAAAGAGAGACCAAGCATGAAGAGGGATCGATACCAAACACCAGAAATAAGGTATGTTCACTTGATCTTCTTAACTGTGTATTTTCTTAAGAATAATGGGGATTAGGTATGGGATGATGGTAAAAAGTAGGAATCTTTACGTATTTTCTGCATGCATGATAAAACCCTAAGTGCTAGTTCGCAGGGGGATTTCCCACTCAAAACATATAGTTAACCATTTTTCACAAATGCAAGTTGTAGGAAGGCCTTCCCTATCCCCACAATCCCATAAGCCCACAATCTTCCATACTTAATCATGTTTTTGTTTCACGTGATCCCACTTTACCATTTACCCACATTACTTTTCCTTGTTGGAAATATTGACTGGGTGGGTGAATCAATATTACATTTTTAAAAAAGTAGTAATTAATTTGTTATTTTATTAATCACCATAATAGATCAACAATGGATTTGTATTTAAAATCAATTATATAAATATAATTAACAAGAATTACAATGTTTATAAAGAATGATCTGTGATTGTGAAGGACACCAATCCCCTTTAGAGCACCAACTCTTAGAGACACAAATCCCCTTATTTTCTGAGCAGCTACTCAAGGAAGCTACAAATCCCTGCTTCTTCAAGCACCAACTTGAAAGGAGGCTCCAACCCCCTGTATTCTTCAAGCACCCACTTGTAAGGAGGCACCAACCCCCTATTTTCTTCAGGAACCAACTTGAAAGGAAGTTGCAACTCCCTGTTGTTTAGGCTTCAACCTTTAGAGGACTACAATCCTCCCTAGCTCCTCCCTTCCACCCTCACTTATTGAGTGTCTTCAACATTATTTCATGGACCCTGCTTCTATTTTTTATCTTCTTATACCAAATAGACACCTACTTTCCACCACAATTTCTGGTTTATATAGTATTTCAATAGATATAAGATTGAACCATTGTGTTGTTTGACAATGAACCATTGCACCTCTTAATTTAATTTTAATAATAATGTGGCCATTTAATAGTTTGATTTAACTTAAAAGACTTCAATTCCTTTGTAAGTAATTTATCCTTTCATGTGCAATCAATATTGTAGCACCAATGGAATGGTTTGGTGTCAATCTTGTCGAATTACTTTACAGACCCCTTAAACTATTACATAAATTGAATTCTGCAAAGGCACTTTCTTCAACCCACTTTTCCAAATGACCATGGGCTCAAAACCACAAGATTATCCACTTAAGTGATACTCTTTTAGTGCTTTATCTTTCCACCTTTATTCTTCTACATGGGACCGTATTCAAATGTCTGAGGGATTATTTAATTCTAGGCCCTTTGCGTTCCTTATTTATCTTCTTTTCCTTATCATGCAACCTTATGTGCCAAATGGACCTTAATGCTTGTCACCGGTTGATTGGGCCAGATGTCATATTTTTCTTCTATCACATGTTTCCCTCCTAGATCATGGCTCTAGGATGCTTGATTTAACAACTCTGACTTAATCTCCCGGTGAGATGGATGGTCCATATTTCATCTAGGCACTTTAAACAGATTGTCGGTTCAGATATAATCAATTATTTAGTGAATGATTATTATTCATTTTAAACAAGGACTTTTACTTAGAATTATTTCATGTGGTGGGTTCACATAATATCAGACTTGCGGACTCACATGTCTTCTTGGGTGTCATCAAAATGCACCCCCAACTTCCATAACCTCCAATATGAACCTATACTTAGAAAAATTCTTAAGTGAATTTTTTTATTTTTTGGGCTCGCGGATTCTCGGACTTGCAGACTCATATCCCTTCTTGGGTGTCATCAAAATGCACGTCCAACTTCCATTTTCTCCATAATGAACCACACTTAGAAATTTTTAAGTGAAGTCATGAAGCTTATGCTATCCTTCCACTGCTTGATCTGACGACTGAGGATTATCGCTCCCGATCTTGTTGGATTACTGAGAGGGGGGGTGAATCAGTAATAAAACAATTTAATTCTTTTTCACCATAAAATGAAATTGTTATATCAATGTAGCATTATCATCCAATAATTGCAGAGAAAACAAACAATGAACAAATGAGCAATCATACACGTACATAATACACCAGTGTTTTTATGTGGAAACCGAAAGTGGGAGAAAACCACAAAATGATTTTTCTTATTTTCCTTGAAGAATTACATTCATTGGAAGCACCAACTTCCTATGTTTTCCAGCTGCAACCAAAAGGAGGGTCCAACCCCCTAGTTTCTCAGGCTACAACTTGATGGAAGATCTAACTCCCCAATTATCTGGCTATAACCAGAAGGAGGCCACAACCCCCTATGTTCTCTGGATACAACTGGAAGGTGGCTACAACCACCCGTCCTTGCCCTGTCCAACCACCCTGATGTAGAAGTATAATGATGGAACCACTATCACACTATCACCATGATATATACCATTGTAACAACCTATACCATAAACAAGTGCATCAACCATGCATCAACCTGTACCAAACAACCTGTAATCAGCCTGTACCATAAATAAGTGCATCAACCATGCACCAACCTGTACCTCAACCTTTACTATAAACAATTTCATCAACCATGCACCAAATATGTACCAATAATGCATCAAATACACATAAACTATGACTCACCAATATGTACCAACATCATCAACTATACACCTCATGTATGTGCCAACTCATCAACTACTTGTCTCAACCATGTACCCAACATGTACCTCAACCAAAATCCCTCATCAATTTCATCATCCAAATCTGATTTGTAACTTTGTAATAGACCTAGTGTATATGATCACATAACTGCAAACCTTCCTTAAATTTAACAACAAGAGACTACCATTTTCATCAAACTTTACTTTAGTTTCACATGACTAATTGTGGATTAGTCAAAATCCCTAACTTGAAATAATAATAACTATGTACTTGTAATGAATAAAGATATGAAAATGGTATACAATGTTCTTCAGTGTCTTTTATGCAATTCCTCCAGATTTCACTACTTGGAACCTCTTAGAAAAGGATTTATAGAAAAAATGGCATACCTTGTTGAATTTTGGCTTATCCTAGAGAGTAAACTTGTAGAGCATGCCCCACACGGAATATTTGTTGTATGGATCTAAAAATTGTACACAGAATACTAAATACTTTAATATAACCAATACATTTGGTCTTACTGAATTTGGATTTGTTATGAAGAATTTATGACGTTTTTACCCGAAACACATGTTTTAGACTAGTTTCAGGACTAGC
The DNA here is from genome assembly GCA_032191745.1 of Picea mariana. Classification (NCBI taxonomy): domain Eukaryota; kingdom Viridiplantae; phylum Streptophyta; class Pinopsida; order Pinales; family Pinaceae; genus Picea; species Picea mariana. Next base: position 3,013 of record JASDQU011400397.1, on the reverse strand, counting down.
CACAAACCGTATTTTCCACGGCGTGTAACTCCAAAAATAAATGCCCCACAAGATTAAATTTGTATCACAAATACTTGGATATGTTTCCTCAATGGCCTCCCAATTTCACGGTCTGAATAATTCTAGAAAAACATTTATTGTGAAAATGGTGAGATGACCTGTAAATAACATACCTTAGAAAGCATCATCAAAAGAATTTATCCTCCCTTGAATTTTGACCTTCTTTACTTCACCCTGTTGAGAAAAAGGTATGAAGTGATCTTACTCAAGAAATTTCATATTATGCTTGGCTAAAGAAAAATAGACAGGAATGTCACCCTAGGTTTATAGCCATGAAAAATAAAATCCTAAATCACAAGTTCTAATTACAAGTGCTTAGGCTAGTCTTTTTCAAAAATAAAATCTTACTAGACAATTCATTTTAATATGATTTTTTGAATATAATAGTTGTTGAAAACAAGTGTAGAGACATAAGTAAGACACTAAGATGATAATCAAGACACATGAGACATAAAGAAATCCTTTATTTCATTACAATTCACCAAAGAGTCATTTTATTTACAAAATATCACACAAAAATTTCRGACCAAAGTCAAACTTAGACATCCCCGATGGAACATACAAAAGGACCTYTGAYAGAAAATCAAAATTGAACTYTAAAATCTGGATCAGCTTGCCACAGATTGTTTCCCACTCTACTTTGCAATATATCCTTTGTCATTCATGAAAACTAATTCACAAATAGACAAGTATACACAGACTATCAAACATAGATCAACACCTCTGAAAAACAAGTGTTTGAATGTTGTAATTCGGCCCTGAATGTTGTTGTCTACAATAATAACCTACTATCATAAAAGATAATTAGGCTTGTGATAAGTTAAGTAATGAATGAAAACTGAACTATCTCAACATAAACTCAAAGAGAAAACCTAAGTATGCTTCTCCTTCTATCCTCCTCTTGTTTCTCCCTTTCCTTTTGCCTTTAAGCAAATCAGAATTGGTTGAGGTAGTTGAACCACCTCATTAGTTAGGTTAACTAAAGACTCAACCAACTTTTTAGTTAGGGTGAAAAGTAATAATCACAATAAGGGTTTTAAATAAATAATAACTAGTAAGTTTTACCCCTTGTGACTCCCATTTAGCTCTTAACAATTATAACATAACTAGTCAATTAAACAAGAACATCTCTCCTTATGACTCCCATCATCACATGCACATTTGACAATTTATCTCATTTATATTTGACATTGTTTTCAAAAATGCATTACTCATATATCCAAAAATAAAACATGTTGTCCAAAAACTTCTGAAGTCAACTGTCATTAACAATAGATAAAATAAAAATTGAAAAGCCATATTTCCCACTCTGAGATGCAATCTTTCCTTGATTGTTGTTGTCAACCTTCGAATTTCCTAAATTTTACTTTGGCCAATGGTTGCACTGAGCCTTTAGGCCTAATCTCGTTGATCACATGAGAACAATCATCCCTCAAATGCATTTGGGAAGACATGGATTTGTCAGAGCCATTGGAGGGCGAGGAAGGGGCAACAATGGATTTTCCTTTGTCAAGGGCATGGTGGGCCTCGACTTTCAACCTTTTGCTAGCATGAGAGGACTGAACTGGTGAGTGAACAGGTGAATCATGGATAATTGGGTTAATAAGCGGGGGAGCAGGTAGGGACAAATTGGGCCAACCACGATGTTGGGAGACTGTCGGGTGGACAATCTCTTGCCATCCATCATTTTCAGTAACCTCGGGTTGCAATGAGACATGAGGGGGAATGGAAATACCAGGGGCTTGTGGAGCTTGGAAAGGAGGCCTTTAAGGCCTAGGTTGGACCACTCCTTTCCTAGTCCAATTGAAAAATCTAGCCTGAAAAAATTGGCCTAACTCTTGCGAGTCAACATCAAAGTGTATGGTGAACCTTGGCCTTCTTGGGCCTCTGTTCCAATTACCTCTCCCTTGGTTGCCTCTGCCATGTCTACCTCGGCTGAAAAATCTCATTCTTGCATGCATGATTGATTAGAAAATAGTCCTTTTAACAACCATACATGATAACTCTTTAAAAATATGAAATAGATTTTGGCTCAGCAACATATCAGGCTCATGCATTCCAATCCACATAAATTGTTTAACTATGTTTGATGAGCAGGGGGTCAACAAAAGGTCATGGGATATTTGAGGGGCTTGTGTTTAGTGAAAAATGATAAAATGAGGGGGGAAATAAACATGGTTACTGCTCAAATACCACAACAATCAACTGTAATGCAAACCAAATAAAACATCATTGTAATCCAACCAAGAAAATGCGACTCTAAACTACTTTAATACAAAATTATTCTTGACTGTAATTAAATTTTAGAACAAGGAGTGAAAAATGAATGTGGGAAGGCGAGGGGGTTGTAATTAGTGGAAAGTGAAAAAAATGTGTTGGCACAGGGGAAAACCTAGGGTTCAATGCTTCAACAACGCACCAACAAAACCCTATCTACTAGCCCTTTTGACAACACCTATGAAGAAGATGAAGTCTCACCCGAGGTAGAGGCAGGGGGGGTTGTAAGACTCAAGTGTCTAAAACCAAGCTGAGACACAGATATGTGATTACAATACTTCACAGAGCACTTAGCCAACAACATGCATTAGTTCTTGAGCCTTATTCATATCACAGATTAAACCCTTATTACAGATCAACGCAGTAACAATAAAGATCAAGTACTTACCATCACTTAGCACATAGAATTAGATCATATCTAACATTCATTTACCATCAATATAGAACTAAGAATCCATACAGTCATCCAACATATATAAATATCAATACACTAAGAGATAAACTGTTGTTGGGAAATAATACCCTACGGACTAACAAGCTAGGGCTGAACTTGTACGCAGATCATGACCTTAAAGAAAACACTTTTAACCTATCACCCCAATACTCAAACCCATTTTTCACACACAAGCATGGAAAATACCTACTAACCTTTTTCTATCGATGTTTGATGTAGATC
>JASDQU011400396.1:14659-39834 GCA_032191745.1 Picea mariana | reverse complement strand
TCAATGGTCCTTTAGATGCAATTTCTAGATGTATTTAATCATACTTCAATTAAATATTTAGTACATGCAATGTTCATCTCTATATGTATGTATTCTTGTCAATGAATATAATGACATGAATGAATCCAAAATGAATTGACCAAAACAAAAATGAGTTAGTGGAGGTGGTAGCCTCTCTTATCAATATTATCGGCATTGGAACATGGATACATATTTATTTAAATACTACGACAAATGAAATGTTGTTCGACAACACAAGTATTCCAACAGAGGATGGACACCTTCAGTAACCACTCACATAACCATATCAAAGATCAACACACCAATGTTTTCATGTGGTAAAACCCCTATGGGGAAACATCCACGACCCCAACCAACACAGCCACTTGGAGCAGTTTATTAATGCAAAAAAAAATATTACAAAGATATTTTACAAGAGATTTTCTCACAATCGATCATCGAAAAATGACACTCCATGATCTTTAAATAGAGATCATGGACCAATCGGGTGTTAAGCCACAAATCAATGGCCGTTAAGATCGAGGACATTATGAACCGTCGGATCACTCTATGTTGGGAACATATCGTGGCCGTCGGATTTCCTAACTACAAATGCATACTAATGCATACTAAAGAAACACACTAGAAAACNAACTAAATCCTAAGTGTATAAATATCATAACATCCCCCCTTAAGAACAACTTAGGATAGGATTGAAGGATTTACAATAGTGACACAATAGGAGAATGAAGGAGGCATTAGAGCCTATACCCCCTTAATAAAATCTTCCTAAACTCCTAACATAGATCAAAGTTTGGGAAACTTTTCTTTTGTAAGAGACTTTGTGAAAATGTCTGCAACTTGATCTTCTATAGGGTAAAAGAGAACTTGAATAACTTTATCATGAATGAGATTTATGATGAAGTGCATGTGTAGCTTGATCTTTTTTCTACGCTGATGTTGAACTCAGTATTTGGTGAGATTGATGGCACTCTGATTGTCACACCAAAGTTTGGTCGAATGCTGGTGCTGGAATCCAAACTATGAAAGGATCTGTCGAAGCCACAAGGCTTCCTAACTTGCATTTACTGTTGCTCGGTAGTCTGTTTCTGTTGAAGAAAGTGAAATAACTTGTTGTTTCTTACAGGGCCAAGTGATAGGTCCTGTACCGAGGCTGAAAATAGACCAAGAGTCTTAACAGAATCCCATGAGGGAATAACAGAAGGAGATTACGCAGGAAAAGATACAATGCAGAAGGTATTGCACGCAGGGCTATGGTGGCCAATGATTCATAGAGACTAGAATGAGTACTGTCAAATATGTGATGTCTGTCAAAGGGTAGGTAAACCCAATAGAAGGGACAAGATTCCATTACAAACACAAGTAACATTGCAGGAATTCGATAAGTGGGCAATAGACTTTGTGGGACCAATCAACCCACCAGAAAAAAGAACAAGAGATAGGTACATTATCACCGCGATGGAGTACCTAACAAGATGGGTGGAAGCTGCACCAATGAAGGATTGCAGCACAGAAACAAAAACACACTTCTTTTTTGAACAAGTAATCACTTGATTTGGGTGCCCAAGAGTCTTGATGAGTGACCAAGGAACACACTTCATAAACAACACCATCAACGCTGTGACTGAAGAGTTTGAAGTCCATCATCAGAAGAGCATGCCATATCACCCATGGGAAAATGGAATGGTAGAAGCATTTAACAAAATCCTAGAGAATGCACTGACAAAGGTCTGTAACGTCAACAGGGACAACTAGGACCTCAAAGTACCAGTAGTATTATGAGACTACAGTACTATGTGCAAAACTTTGACAGGGAACACCCCATTTAAATTGGTATATGGCCAAGAAGCAGTGGTGCCATTAGAAGTTTTGGCACCTATTTTGCGTGTAGCAACAATTACACACATGATGGAATGAGGTGCAGTAAAAGAGAGACTAAACCATTTGATGACCATGGAGGAATATCTGATCTTATCATGGTTTCACCAACAAGTTCAGAAATCAAGGGACAAAGCTTGGGATGACAGACACATAAAGAAGAAAACTTTCAAGGAAGGAGATCTAGTATTGATGTATGACAACAAATCATTCCAGCACCCAGGGAAGCTCAAGATGCACTGGTTAGGACCGTACGAAGTAAAGACTATCATAGATGGAGGAGTTGTACATTTGAAAGAATTATCAGGTGCAAAACTCAGAGGAATGATCAATGGGAGTCGACTGAAGTTGTACAAGGACAGTCGACCACCCATCGTGCAGTAGAAAAAAAAAAAAAAACTAGGATATTAAACAATACCAACAGAGGCACAGTGCACCGAAAGAAGAGGGGGAACACATACTTAGGGAAAAAAAATTAGTTAGGAGAAGCAAAATGACCACAGAAAAGTTGAAACAAGCGGGAAACAGAAATACGACAAAAGAAATATGAAACGATGAATTTATGCAGAATTGAATGACGGAAAGGACTGATGGGACGCCGCATTAATTGCACCAAACGGAGATGAAAAGGCAGAGTAATGGAAAGTACGAAAGAGATAGAGGTGCATTGAACCCATAATTATGGTATCATCTTCGAAAATTTTCCTACGATTCCCATACAATGCAAGAAAGAGGGAGAAAAGACTCTATTTGTGAAAGGAGAACAGATAGAGAGCAATATAGGTGAAGGAGCAAAGAGCAGAGTTCACATATCTCACAGAGACCATTCAAAATTAGTAAACCTTCGAAATTCACCACCATGGAACCACCAAAGCAAGAAGAATCAAGATAGAGTACCAAACAACCCAGAGTTAGAACCAGCTCACGGGTACAGTTGGAAGAAGGCGAACAGTAGCCACTGGAGATCGTCAATATTGTTGAAATCCCATCCCCAGAAAAAACACTGGCGAACCCCACACTTGTAGTGGAAGAAACCCAATAACCAACAGTAGATGCCATGAATGTAGATATGCCGACAGAGGTACAGGAGAAACATAACCAGGATGCAGAAACCCTGAAGGAGGTGCAACCAGAGAACACCGAAGCAGCTCTGAGAGTCAATGGAACGACACCAAATCTAGAAGTAGCAGTTGAACTAGATGAATCTCAAACAAATATATCAGACCACCCACCAGAAGGAACAATAGAAGATGTCACAGGTTGGTTCGAATGGTATTCTGAAGCATAAATAACAACCATGTAATATACCAGATATAAAAAGTATGCAAAACATAAATAAAATGCTAGAAATGGCAGACTAACAACAATATAACCAGAACAATCACCACAATAGCACTGGACTGATATAAGAATAAAAATAGAAATAACATTGTGATTATGAAAGCAATGTTCACGGGTCTCTTCGAGGGGGAAATCTCCAATTTAGCAGATCTCTGTTACAATACTATCCAAGCTAGGGTTCTCATACCCTCGACTCCTATTGATACTAAATATGTCTATCTAAAGAAGCATCTAGAGGAAGATCCTTCTAGAAGTGAAAGCTTCTATTAGGTATTCTTACATTCAACTTATTCTATTTTATTGAAAGGCCTTAGTAATATTGACCTTTATTACATCCGAATATATTGTTCTACCTATGTGCGAGTTAGGACCCTAACATGTCCTCCCCCTTAAAAACAACCTTGTCCTCAAGGCTTGAGGTGTGGAAATTGCTGTAGAATGGTAGGTGGTTCCCAAGTGGCATCTACTGGAGTTGTATATTTCCACTGGACTAACATTTCCTTGATGGTTCTCTGACGCAGGCGCTGTTCATGCTGGTCCAAAACTACTTATGGTTGTAGCCAAATGGATCCTTCTTTGGCTAACTCGGGAAGGTTGGTTTGAATTTGGCACTTAGTTCCAATCACCTTATTTAAGCATGAAACATGAAAAAGAGGATGTAGCTTCGAATGATTGGGAAAAGCTAACTAATAGGCTACTTGTCTCACATGCTTGAGAATGGTATAAGGACCATAAAATTTGGGCACTAGCTTCTGACAGTGCTCGGCCTTGAGGGAAGTTTGCTTGTAAGGTTGCAGTTGAAGAAACACCTGATCCCCTTCTGCAAATTGATGTTCAGAGTGACCTTGATCTGCTTGTTGCTTCATGCAATTTTGTGCCATGACCAAATTCTCTTTGAGGGTATGGAGCATAGCCTCTTGAACTGTAAGTGTTTGGTCAACCACCTGGACCTTTGAGACACCATGTAAGTATGAGAGAAATGAAGGTGGCTTCTGTCCATANCTATATGGTATGAAGTGTTGTACCACCATTCAACTAGGGGTAACCATTGAGCCCACTGATTTTTATTTTCCGAGGCAAAACACCTCAAATATGTTTCCAAACACTTGTTGAAATCTTCCATTTGACCATCAGTTTGGGGATGATAAGCTGTGCTGAGATGAAATTGGGTGCCTTGTAGTTTGAACAATTCTTGCCAAAAATTGTTTGTGAAATTTGGGTCGCGATCAGAAACAATAGAGTGCGGCATGCCATGAAGCTTGAAGACCTTATCCATGAAAATTTGAGCCACCGTGGATGTTGTAAATGGGTGTTGAAGAGCGCATAAATGAGCATACTTGGAAAGGTGATCAATAACCACCATGACGACTGACTTATTTCCTAATTTGGGTAAGACGGTAATAAAATCCATAGAGATATCCTTCCAAATAGCAAGTGGAATCGTAAGTGGTTGTAGTGTGCCTGGAGATTTGACTATTTCTCCCTCGTTGCATTGACACACATCACATTCAGTGAAAAAATTGTGAATGTCCTATTTCATACCATCCCAAAAAAAATAAAATTTGACCCTGTCATAGGTTTTGGTGAACCCGGAGTGCCCCGCTGTGGGTGTAGCATGAAGCTAAGAAATTACCATGGATTTAAGATTTGATTGTTTACTTAAATACAAACAACCTTTGTATCGAAGCTCATCATGGGGCCAAGAGTACCCTGGGGAAGCTGGAGCATTGGACTACAATTGTTGGATCAGATGCAAACTTTTGGGATCTTGTAGCCATTCCTGGTGACTGACTTGGAGCCAATCTANCTAGTACAATGAAGGAAAGAGAAAAAATGGATCCTTCATCTTCATATTTTTGGGAAAGTGCATCCACAACCACATTGTCTTTGCCTTTCTTGTAAATGATCTCATAATCATATCCAAAGAGCTTAGTCATCCATTTTTGTTGCTTCAGGGAGGAAATGTGTTGTTCCGAAAAATACTTGAGGCTTTGATGGTTTGTATTAATTTGGAAACATTTCTCCAATAGATAAGGGCACCACAGATTAACGACATGCATAATAGCCAACATTTCCTTTTCATAGATGGATTTTCCCAAATTTCTTTCAGATAGTTGTTTGCTAGTAAAGGCCAATGGCCGACCCTCTTGCATAAGGACAACACCAATTTCTTTCTCTGAGGCATCACATTCTAAGACAAAGGTCTTTTTGAAATCAGAAAGGGTCAGGAATGGAGTGGTGCACATAGCCATCTTCAAGGTTTGAAAATCTTGTGCAGCGGCTGGAGTCCAAGTGAAAGCGTTCTTTTTTAGGAAAGCAGTGAGAGGTGCTGCAATATTTCCATAATTCTTAACAAACTTGTGAAAATACCCTATTAAGCCCATAAATCCATGCAATCATTTGAGAGTCTTTGGGTGAGGCCAGTCTTTCATAGCTTCAATATTTTTAGGTTCCACCCTAACACCATCCTTTCTAACCAGATGACCCAAGTATTCTACTTCTGAGGTGCCAAAAGCACATTTAGACTATTTCAAGAAAAGTTGGAGGCAGAGGAAGGGTTATCTGTAGGGATATGAAGCTTGGTGGAGAGTGACGAAAAGACAGATTCAAGATGGGTGGTTAGGTCTTGTTTGATTTCCTCCATTGAGGACTGCATGGTTGTATTTATGGTGGCAACATTGGCACTGAGTTGTTTCACTTCTTGTTGGGTCTCGGTGAGACTAGATTGCAAGGTATTGAAGCGAGCTTCCAAGTCTTGGCTACAGGTATGGGCCATGAAGATGAGGGAACCGAAAAGGGGTGAGTGGGGTCAATTTTTTTTTTCCAAAAAGTGATATGTATGAATTTGATAAGGGTGAAGAGATGAATCCAATAGAATAGGTCTCAAATAATGGTGAAAAAAATTCCATACATTTTTTTTTTTACACCTGCAGAGTTATACTCCGGTCTGAAGAATACTGAAATGATGAAACGTCCAAATGATTAACCAGGAAGAAATGTGTATTGATTTGGAAACCTAAACACAGTTGCATGACAATAGATATTATAAGTTTTAATTTGTTTATGTTTATGTCCCCAAGGGTTAGGTATTCAAGGGTTCTACAGATAAGGGTTTTCCCTATTCTATAGCTCTCTTATATATGTGCGAGGTCCAATAGTATTACTCGGCCCAATATCTCAGGGCACTAACTAAGGAGGCTAGATCGTACCCTTATCCATACTACCCAACTACCCAGGTACTAGAGAGTATCTTCCCGAGTGTTGTTCTCAGTGGCACTATAGCAGTCAGGTGGCCGATCAGTTTATCTAAATAGGGCTTCAGGTAATCTAGGCCAATTCATACACAGGTGTTGTTTGATGTGCTACCACTCGAAGGGGTACCAACAGGGGTTACAAGGTTGGCCAACAGATGCGCGCTTAAGTACCACTTGTATTTCTTGAGTGTATGAATCCCTCAACCGCGGGTTTATGCATGTAATGACAGATCTCTATGGCTTAAAGACGCCAGAATACATCTCTACCCTGGAAAAAAAATTAACCCACACTTTCTGCCGAGGAAAGTTCTCTGATACCACTTGTAATATACCAAATATAAAAAGTATGTAGAACAAAAATAAAATGCTAGAAATGACATAATAACAACAATATAACCAAAACAATCACCACAATAGCACTAAAATGATATAAGAATAACAACAAAAATAACATTGTGATTCTGAAAGCAATGTTCACGGGCCTCTTCGAGGGGGAAACCTCTAGTTGAGAAGAGTTCTATTACAATAATATCCAAGCTAGGGGTTCTCATACCCTCGACTCCTATTTATACTAAATATGTCTATCAAAAGAAGCATCTAGAAGAATATCCTTCTAGAAGCAGAAGCTTCTATTAGGTCTTCTTACATTTGACTTATTCTATTTTATTGCAAGGACTTTTTAATATTGACCTTTATTACATCTGAATATATTGTTCTACCTGTGTGTGGGTTAGGACCCTAACAAGCCATTGGAACCTCGATCCAGCCACCATTGAAGAAAGACAAGCAGTAGGTACCTAGGTCACCTCACAAGCAACTTATTGTAGTTGTTGTTGTACTACATTTTCTAGATGGGTATGAGTGGAACCAGACTTGCTAGGGTAGATTGACAAGCTAAAATACTCAGACCATGATGTAGCAGACACATACAAGTTTCTGGAATTTTCAAAGAGAGTATACTTAGAGACTGTGGGCACAAATACAAATGGGGAACTGATTGATCAGCCACTCCAATGGGAAACAGGGTTGGAGAAAACAAGAATTTTAGGTCTGTTGGATCTACCACATTTTGGCAGAGGTCAACACACAGGCGGGTGCATCAAACAAATGTTAGAAATCACACATGGTAAGGAAATATGGTTAGTTAATCTCATCTCAATAGATGTAAAGGTTATTGCGAATATAACAGGGTTTCCATTCTAAGGCATGGATCCTGCGCAGTTTCTTGAAGACAAATCCAAGGAGAAATCACTAGCGAAAGATATAAAGAAGAAGTATGGTACCGATAGGGGGACACAAGGATTATCAAGAGGATCAACGATGTTGCAACACAAATGGGCACAAAAATCTTAGCTTGTAGGGAGGAAGTTCTGGGTGGGGTTGTGATAGTTGCAGCTTAGTGCACCGAGGGGAACCATAGTGAGTTGGGCACCCTATCTATTGAACTTGTTCCTGGATGACTGCAAGGATGTGTAGTATCTAGGAACAGAGTTTCACTATTCATGGCTAATCATGTTAATAGCCTTTATGGGATGGAGGGAACCAAGATATGTAACTTTCTGTACCAGACCCAAACCGAATTAGGGAGAGAGATATTTACTATTGAAAGCCACATCAGATGCTAGGCATAAAAGGATGAACGGGTCCATATTTGAAGGATACCTACATGATTTGCAGGAGGCCATTAGCAACATGTGGAGAATAAAACCAGAGGTTGTCGCGTGGTACCGAGATATCACCAACTTCAAGGCCACACGACATATGATGTGGATATAGGCACAAAAGGATCCCGATAAGAAATGGCTACAAATGCGCTATTGTATCACAGAGGGCGACATTGACATGATGATCAAAGACTAGGAGGATGAATGGAAGATTCTAGCCCTCACCCAAGACTTATCGGAAAAGAAAGAAGAAGAGGAGGCAAGACAAAAAGAAACACAGAATCAAGAAGTTCCAGTGCCAAAGAAATGGAGGATAGGCCAGAGAAAGACAAAGCAGACAGACAAAGGGGTAGCTAAGATAGGGACCCAGAAGGGGAAAAAGAATAATACACATATGGCCAAATAGCAACAGAAATAGGCCGAGGCCACGCAAGGGACTACACCAAGTTCCAATCCATAGGAACCAGGTGGGAATAAGAGGCCAACCACGCAGATAGGAGGAGCGCGCAAGAAGATGAAGGAAAAAATAATGCCTCCAGACTATATGATCACAGAGGATGATGGATAAATGATAGCCTGAATGGTCCAAGATTGTCTATCCAAAGATTTTGATAATGATGCACACCACAGGGACAAGATTCAAGAGGAGTTGGAAAACATGCGACAGTTCCTCAAGCAAATCGGGAAGTAAAGAAATTAGTCAACAACATGGGAACAACACCATCAACATCGCAGAAAGAAGAAATATTGGAAGAAGGAGATAGAGATCCAGTCCATATGATACTGCAACCGAACACAACATTCCACATCACACCCAGTATGTTTCGCATGGACGATATCGTGGGGAATACACCCCTAAAATACTTAGCTCAAATCCAACTGGTATTGCCGCTGATACCATCCAAGGCTCTACACAAGTTGCAGGACAGCGTAAACCACGAGATATAGTCTCGTGCACTCAAAGACTTAGCTGAATTGAAGCAGGAAATAGAGAAGCGGGACGTGCTGAAAATAATCTATGAGTAGGCTAAGTTCGAGACCCAAGAGGAAAAGGAGTGCATGAAAGGATTGGAGTAGGAAGTGGTAGGAACTTATGAGAAGATTCCAAAGGTTGTGAAGGGGGATGCAATCACAGCAGAAGAAAAGATTGATCAGATTGTGCAAACAATTTATCAATACCAGAAGGAGATCAAGAATCTTCGAGAATAGGTCACACCCACGACTCCACCAACATTGAAGGAGCAAAGGAAGAAGGAAGTAGTAGAGCACCTACAAGAGATAGAGCAACAGGTTAGCACAACAACTGACTTGTTCGAGAATGCAACACATCTTTGGACAAAGCTAGAGGAGGATCAAAAAGTCCAGAAGTGGGAAAAGGAAGAAGAAAGGATAAGCACAACTATCCAGGACCTCAAGCAGATGCAAAAGCCAATTTCCATCACGAAGCACGTCAAAGGGGCACAGGACATGAAGATGATGCAGGCTTAACTCACCATTGTGCAGACATAGAAGAAGGAGCATCAAGCTCAAATGGAACCATTTCAAGAGCGAGTCGTAGAAGTCTTGTCATAGATAGAGAAAGCTAAGACATAGATAGAAAAGACCCAGGCAGAGTGCATGGAATGAATTAGTGATGGAATTGTAGTCCAGATAGTGGACACAGTCAAGGAGAAGACCACGCAGGTGCAAACATAGGAAGCAGAGCTCAAAGAGAAGTTCCAGGTGGTCACCAAGGAGATCGAAGAATTGTGTTAGGTGGCTTGGGATGAGCCACATCTCAGTGTTGGGGGCCTATTGGAAGCAGGACAAAGTAGAAAAACAAGGCGAGTTTGGGATAGAAAGCATGCATGAGGAAAGCAACAGCTGGAAGGAAGAACAACATGCACGCATGAAGGGAAGACCTAACAACATTAGGGTTAGGGTTTTTGCAGTGTATTTTAATGGATGAAGAGCCATAAACATATAAATATAGATATCGAGGTATCATAGAGTGTTCAGTTCGGAGTATTATCGAGTTTTAGCTAGTTATCTATGAGTTGTTGTGATATGTAATATTTTGTTGTATGACCTAATTTTGTAAGATGTTGATCTAGAGAGGGTTGGGGAAAGTATATCTAGAGGGTTAGATAGTAGGATGAGGATCCTGGTGCGATCTAGTCCACCTCATATAGATCTTACCCAACTAGGAATAGTTGTAATGCACACGACACTATAGCAATAGAACGACTATAATAAAAGAGTTGAGAGCCAAATATTTGTGGACATAGCCCAGGAGGGGGTGAACCATGGTAACATCTTTGTTATGTGATGATTTCATGTGTATATTTATTGTCTTCGGTAGTTATTGTTATGTTTAATGAATGAGTTGTTATAATTCTCGTGTATTCACAAATATCAGTACATTGTGTTTACAACTTATAATAGTGGCTCAACACCCAATATATAGTTATCATATCTCACAGTCAATCCTAGGATGTAAACACATGAGTATTACAACCACCCATTAAAGTTATCTCGGGTGACACGACGTAGTGCATTCTATGCATTGTGTTTCCTTCTAGTTTACCAGGAGGTCCGATAGTTTTAGAGGATTTGTTGGAAACCCGAACATACATGAAATCTGGGTCAATAAAAACTCAGACATAATAGAGAAAGGAAAACCAACAATGTGTTTCACCCAAGAAGATCATTCATATACCCTACGAGGTCTACAAGTGGACTCTCTTGGAATTGTCAGCTCTCATGGAATGGAAAAATTGTTGAAGAAAGGCCACCATGGGGTGATTTCTCAATTTAATTCCATACAGGTCACTGAACAGGCCTCTCAGGTAGTTCCTCCCAGCATGAAAATCATATTGGAAAAGTACGCCAAGGTATTTGAGATTCCCATATCCTTACCTCCCTCTAGGGGTGAGCATGATCATAACATCCCTCTCCTTCCAGGCAATCAACCCCCCAATGTACGTCCCTACAGATATCCATTTTCTTAGAAAAATTAAATAGAAAAGATGATACATGAATTATTGGAGGTGGGGGTAATTCACCCCAGAACCAACCCATATTCTTCACCAATGGTGATGTTCTTAAATAAAGAAGGTACTTGGGGCATGTGCCCTAATTTTCGTGCCCTAAATAAACTCACCATCAAAGATAAGTTTCTCATTTATGTCATTGATGATATGTTGGATTAACTCCAAGGTGTCTATGTATTCACCAAATTAGACCTTCTCTTGGAATATCACTAGATCCAAATGAAACAGGAAGATATTCCAAAGAATTCTTTCATAACTCATGAAGGACATTGTGAATTCTTGGTCATGCCTTTTGGCCTTTGCAATGCCTCATCCACCTTCCAAAGCCTCATGAATAAATTATTAAAACCTTACCTTCAGAAGTTTTTCTTGGTTTTCTTTGATGACATCCTCATTTACAGTCGCACTTGGGATAACCAGCTTCTTCATGTGGACAAAGCCCTTCACTTGTTGCAGTAAAACCATTTTCTTGTCAAAAAGACCAAATGTTCATTTGGAGCCATTGAAGTAGAATACTTGGGACACATTGTTAGTCAAGAAGGGGTAAAAGTGGACCCCAAAAAGATACAAACTATGCAGGAATGGGCGCAACCCAATACTTTAAAGAATCTATGGGGTTTTCTTGGTCTCACAGAATATTATAGGAAATGTGTCCACCATTATGGAAAAATTTATAATCCATTGATCGACCTTATTAAGAAGAATGCATTTCATTGGACACCTATTGTTGAGTAATCCTTCACGGAATTAAAGAGGTCTGTGTACACTAATCTTGTCCTTGCAATGCCCAACTTCAACAAAACCTTTGAAGTGGAATTATATGCTTTTGGAACTGGTATAGGCGTAGTGATCACATAACATGGTAGACCTTTGACCTTTACTGGCCAAGCATTGAGTGGTCGCAATGTGGGCAGATCTACGTATGAAAAAGAAATGATGGCCATTATACATGTGGTGCACACATGGAAGCCATATCTCTTGGGATGTCATTTTCATATCAAAATAGATCACCATATTCTGAAATATTTTTTGGATCAACGACTATCCTCCCCCAAAAAAATAAGTGGCTAACCAAAATGTTGGGTTATGATTGTGAAATTATATACAAAAAGAGGAAAGATAATATAGTAGTTGATGCATTATCATGCCAACATGAAGAAGACGGATCCCACTCTGCCTTATCCTTACCATCCCCTGATTGGATTGAATAAGTACGCCAAGAGTGGAGAACACAAGAGTGGAAGCTACTTCCAAAATCCATCTAGTGTTCCATGTTTCCTGTCTGAAGAAAGTGGTGGGACAAAATTGCAGGGTCCAAACCATCATTCCATAATTAGATGATGAAGGCTCCCTTTGGATCTAACCAAACATAGTCCTCAATCAACATGAATGTCATCTACATGGCAAAACTATCAAAGAAGTGTAGATGCAGTGGAAGGACAAATCACCAGAAGATGTGACCTAGGAACCAATGACTATACTCCAACAGTTTCTGCACCTACAACCTTGAGGACAAGGTTGCTTTTGAAGGGGGAGGGAATGTTAGGATCCGATCCTAACCCCTCTCCATGGGTCATTAGTTAGTAAGATATGTTTTCTATGTAATAAAGGCTGACAATAGTTAATAAGGACTAATAAATAAAGAAGAATAAGTTAATGTAAGAAGACCTAATAGAAGCTTTTGTTCTAGAAAGATCTTCCTCTAGAAGTTTCCTTAGAAGGTAGAATTAGTATAAATAAGAGTAGGAGGCCTTGGATAGTCTTGTGTTGGAGTTTATTGTAATAGAGCTCTTCTCTATTGGATGTTGCCCCCTCGAAGAGGAAAGTGAACATTGCTATCTTTAATAAAGGTGCTCTTTCTGGTGTTATTCTGGTATTGTTCTAGCTATAATCTGGTTGTTTCATTACTACTTGCTAAATACTTGTGTTTCACATATTATTATTCATCTGGTATATTGCAGTCATGCATGTGAGTATTCTCTCCAGATGAGAGTTTTGTTGAGAATTGTTCTCTAGTCCGATGGGCATTAGTTACAGGGCTCTAAGCCTTCCTGTTCAACATGTTTCTGGAACCGTGGAAGAGAAGAAGGGAAGTCGAGGGACTATTGAACAAATAAGGGGCACACTTCCTTGGGTGTAACAAGTGTGTGGGGAATGAGAGATTGTAGGCTAGTTGCAATAGTGGCACATTGGAATGAGCAATTTTTTTGAGTATGAGACCTTAGCCTGTCATTGGGAACCCTCTTACCCTAGTGGAGTTAAGCCCCAACTCAGGGGTGACCTATTACTAAAAGTTTATGAGAAACATATTCTGTGGCTAGGAGGAACGTCTATGTTATGTGCAATGTTGGTGACTATTCATAGAAGATAAGTGCTCTTTATGTTCTTGTCTCATTTACTATGTGATTAATTATTTATGGTTAATATGGGTTTAATTCTTGTATGGTTTTTCATATAAGTAATTGTTTTTATTTTGTATAATTTTTCTTGCACACGTAAGTGTGGTGTTGATATTCATTATTATAGTTGTGCATAAGTATGAAAAATGTTGATAGTATTTCCTATTAAGTTAACCTTATGATAATGGTCATGAGTCTTCGAGGCGAGGTGAGAATGATCATGTGTGTAGGGAAATACTCTATGCGCAGATAGGATGGAATCGCTTGCACGTGTAGGAAAGAAGTTCGCATGCACAAGTAAATCATATTTGGCGTGTGACTCCAAAATGGTTGCACGCATAATAGAAATCACATGTTTAGTATGGATTACATATAAAATAGTGTTGTGTACTCAGTATGATTGTGCACGTAGTTGTTGTGTGTTACTTATGTTGTTATAAGTTGTGTATAAAGAAGAAAGTTAGTGTGGTGTGACTCAACTTGTGGTTGAGCACGTTACTTCAAGTGATACTGCGTAGACTAGTGTTATAGAGTAGAATCTGTGCACAAGATTTTGGTGTAGCATTGTTCTGTAGTAAGATGGGTAATGTTACAAGTACTTTATTGATATTAGAGTAGTTTAGTAACATGGATGTTACATTCCCCCGGATGGGGTGCCACGCGTTCAAACGAGGACACACGGGAGGCTGCCGGGACGCCAATTTATGGCATCAACTGGTGAAATCCCACTGAGGATTAATTGAACTATGGATTGCACTAGCCACATTAAGGTGACGAGCCCTCTCGCATGCGAGAGCGGTACCAGGTAGCAGAGCACTATCGACCTAGTGTTAATGGCGATTGCAAGTGAAGTTTTACGGGTTTTTATGGTGATAAGCGACAGGGGAGAGATGTATTGCTCTCACGCAGAGCTCATTCTGTTCGTGCAGTATTGCCTACCCCAAGATAGGACTGTAAGGAAAACAGTTGACCTACAACTACAGCAGCACCCCATACCCGGCCATCCAGGGGTTGTCACTATGCCCAGGCTCAGAGGCAAATCGCACCAGGGGGCAGCCTGGTATAGGGTTGAATCCCGGTGAAAGCGCATCCAGCATTTTGAGAAAGCTCTCACACTGGCATCCATTTGGCGGAAGAGAAGTCCATGGTCGCCTCCCATGGCAATTGTTGAAGAAATCAGCCTCGAGGAGGCAATGCAAAGTCACCCTCCCATGGTATACTCAGACGAGCGCGCGCCGCAGCTCGAAACACTCCTGGAGAAACACAGTCTCGTAGAGGAGGACCTCTACCCACCTTGCATCGTTGTGAAGGAAGAAACACTCGGCGACACCAAAGTGCGGGTGGAGGATAAGCGGGCACCGCCTCAGACACAGGGAGACTCCAGCGCAGGCACATCAAAGCACTCGGGCACAAAGACCTCTGGCGACAGGGGACAGATGGACCAGGCCACCTTCTTAGACCTCTGGCACCTGCCACTCGTCTTTGAGCTTCGCAGCATGCTCGACGACCTAGCCTTTCATCTAGCGTGGATGGATCAACGGATAGACATGCTCTTTGGGGCACTCTCAAAGAATGCACCGAAGAAGCAGTGCCCAACATGCGCACAGGAGTACTCGATTCCAGCAAGATGGCGTCGAGCGGGTTACAAGCGAGCGAGCTCGAGCAAACAGTTCAGCGGGGGTTCTGGTTATAAGTTTTTATGTTATTTCGATTTAGTTAGTCTGTAGCAATTCCCTTATGGTTAGATATGATCACTTTTTTGAAACTCAATGGCACTGCCGCCCTGGTTTCCCTCAGGCAGGGTGTGCAATGGTATTTTTTTTTGTTAACTGAATTGCATATGGCACAGGAAACCCAACTATCCTGGTTTCCTACTCAGGGAGGACAGCTGGTGTTACCACCCGTCACTGTATACTCTAGCTTTTTGATGATATAACAGGTTCCACCGGTTTATTTAAAAAAAAAAACATGGATGTTACATTATGGTATCATAATGACATAATTTTAGATTGTGTGACATGGATTAGCCTTGGTGGCTGGGGATGCTACAAATTAGTAGTAATGTGGCCCAACCAAGGAGTTTGGTACATTATAGAATCATTGAATCAAATCTATTGCATGTAATTCATCTATCTCTATTTTCTGTAAAAATAAATTCCAACCCTTTCTTACTGGAGAATTTATCTATAAATAAGCATTAGAGAGCCTTCTTGGTTGGAGAAAATTTCCATTTGAATTAAATATGGATCCAACAACATCCTTGCATGCAGTCATCTCATAATAAAATATGCCAATGAAAATCGAGTGTCTACATACTTTTAATAGATATGACATTCCTCATTCCCATGCCATCAATCATTCTTTTGCAAAAAGGTGAATCCAAACAACATGGAGCTAATTTATTTCCAACAACTTTATTTTCTATGTTTCAATAATATGAGGCATTCACTTAGCATGATAATGGGTACCTGGGATCTCAAAATTTCTTTAGGTAAAAAAATTATGGACAATTCCATCATATTTATATCTCCCTTGAGTCCACTTACAATGATCATCGGTACCTTTTGACTTTCCCCTACAAACAAAGTAGTTTTCCTCCATGATGACCACTTAAAGATTGGTCATCAGGAGGACCCCCTTTATGAATATTTCACAACCAAAGGCATTCCACCAAAGTGCATGCATACATTTTAGTTAAGGAACTAAAATCATAATCCCTTGGTACTTGCATAGTTAAGGATGGAATAAACAACCTTTAAATATCCAAGATTAAACTTTCCACTATGTAGAATATGCACAAATTATTTTGAATTGATATTGGGGCCCACATGAATCATGACCTCTACTAATAGGAACATTTCATAGGATTATTCACCCCAAGACATTTTCAATGAGCCCTTACATGCCTAATTTGACCTTATGTAAATCAAGTTCCAGCCTTTTGAAATAAAAGCTACAACAACTATTGGATAAACATCTGATTCATTCTAAGCCATTAGACTTGGGTACAAAATATTTATCCCATATGCATTGAGTAAATGTAGTGTTTAATGTTTGTATGCTTGAAGGATTTCTCTTGGTATTATGTGTGAGGGAGGGGGGGTTTTGATCCAGATTATTTTCGGCATTAAATGAGAGCGGAGATATAATAAAGAAATGCACAGAGATATTGCAGATATTCAATAATATAACAGAAATGTATCAGAGAAGCAATCATAAACACAGATATACAGTAATACACGATTTCTATTAATCAGAGAAATGTACAGAGACTGTAAAAATACAGAGTGAAAGACTTGCTAGAATGGTGGCATCTTNTTATCTCTGAGAAGAGATGTGATGGCTACTCGCATTCGCAAGAAGATGATTACAATGAGGCTCTGAAGGCTTTTTTACAATAAGCAGGAATGCCAAAAACCCTAGACATCCAAAAACCTAACCCTGGGAGATGAAGCGTCAAAAGTCATGTGGGACCCGTTTGGGTAAGTGAGTACATCAACTTCCCGGGGTTGTAACTTTTGCATACGATCTCTGTTTTAGGCGTGTGATAGCTTGTTGGAAAGGTACCATCAAGGAGATTCATTTTGGGGGCTCAATGATGCCTTCGACTATCGTTGAGAACCTCGATCTCGAAAAACCTTCATTTGGGCCCTCAAAATGGCCCCAGAAGTTAAAACCTGCTAAAAATAGTAAATTGCCAAAATTGTCAGAAAGTCGTTTTGAGCCATTTGGAAAAGGCGGGTGGCCACCGATATCCACCTGGATCAGCTCTTTAAACATGCACCCATGCCAATGAGATAAGTGTAGTGCCATGTATCTCCTTTCATGTGCCATGTTATCCTCCAAAGCCAAGTCAATGTTCTATCTTAGTTGACAAATGGCACTGTATCAATTATCCTTTACACACCTTGGTCTTTATGTGGCATCTTACCATTGGTTGGTACTATTCCATTTGTTGTAGATACACCTTGGTCTCCATATGACACCTTTCCATTGATCACTCCATCATTCTAGTCCTCTACACACCTTGTCTCCATGTGGCATCCTTCCAATGGTCCTCTACACACCTTGGTCTCCATGTGGCATCCTACCATTGGTTGATGGTTTTCATTTGTCCTCTACACACCTTGGTCTCCATGTTCCACCCTACAATTAGTCACTCCATTGGTTGGCACTATGCCATTTGTTGTAGAAATGCCCTGGTCTCCACATGACACCTTGTCATTGGTCACTCCATCATCCTAGTCCTCTACATAGTCTATCTCCATGTGGCATCTTGCCATTAGTCACTCCATTGTCCTAGTAAACATGTGGCACTATGTCATTTGTCCTCTACACACCCTGGTCTCCATTTAGCATCCTAACATTGGTTGACACTCTTCATTTGTCATCTACACACCTGGTCTCCATGTGACACCCCATTATTGGTCACTCCATCATCCCAGTTCTATGCACACTATGGATCCACATGTCATCCTACCATTGGCCACTCCATTATCCTCGCCAGCACATGTCAACAATCTATTGTGCCACATGGTATCCACCTTTCAGTGCCAAGTCCATCCGTTTTCCATATTTTGACCACATGTCAACCTTACGGGTTAAGTCTTGAATACGTAAGGAAAAGACTTATCAAGGATGGGAAAGGGGGAAATATCCCTACCCTTTTCCCTCGTCCCTAGTTAAAAATATGCTAATACAATCTGTGGACCACTTGTCAACCTAACTTAGGTTAAGTCTTGAATACATGAAGTGAAGGCTTATCAACAAAGGGAAAAGGGGCAATATCCCTATCTTGTGCCCTCCTCCCCAGTTAAAAATATGTTGATAGAAAGAAGGGAAGAAGGAGAGAGAATGTGGAGGATCATCACCGTAGGATATGAGGATAGAGAGAAGTGAAGTTGGGTGACGTGTGGATTATCATTGACTTATGCTCGAAGGGGAAATGAAGGTGAGAGTGTGGAAGTGAAAGTGACAACAAAAGGAAATGGAAACATAAAAGGAAGTGAAGTGGGGGAAATGGTGGATTATCTTCACCCTTTTTCATCCACCCAAAAGGGAAATGAAGGCAAGAGTGTGGAAGGGAATGTGAAATGTGAAAGATGAAGTAAAGGTGGAAGGAAAGGTGGAGGTGGGAGTAAGCAATGGAAGAAGACTCTTTCCCCTATGGAATACGAACTTGTACTCAGAGATGGGAGGACAGAAGGAAGGTTTGGAGCTATGCCATAGAAAAAAAAACAACTTGAAGTTCCATTACATGGGGTGGACAATGAGCCCTTTGTGACTTTCACTCAAACTCTCCCAAACCTATACAAAATATTTAACTATGAAATTAAAAAAAAAATTAAAGGGATTTTGATGAAAGAGTTTTGGTCGAAGGTTTTGGGTGATAAAAGACTTTGAAAAAAATGCATTCAAAGGAAACATACCAATAAGTAGGATGACGAATTTCTATCCATGTAAACAATGATGTAGCTTTATCTTCAAAGTTTTATCTTCGATTCCTCTCATTAAAATGGATATATGACAAATTACTCTCACTAAAATGGATATATTACAAATTGAAACATTCTTTAAAATAAAATATATTAAAATTGTAAACATAAACTTTTGCATTCTTAAACCTATAAATTTTCAAAATTCTTAAGTAAACATGAGTAGAAATATAATATTCTATTCTAAAATTCCTTCTATCCCACGAGGTTTCGTGCTTAACAAGGTGGCTCTATAAAGAAATGGGAAGAAAACACGAGGAAATTTTCACAGAGTTAACCAATGTGTGTTTTGTCGAATGGCGACCAGACTAAGTTGAATGAATACGACCGGCAAAGAAAACCAGCATGAGAAAATTGACTCATTTTGAAACACACATGTCCTTTGAATAGGGAATCTTCAATCACGTTTGTCTTAATTTTACCTTTTGACCCGACGAACCGACTGGGATCTCTATTCCGATTACGTCAGCCATGTCTATTTTTTTAAGAATTTATTTCTCCTCGTCGACCTGGTCCGCCGCCTTGGCCAATTCAAATGACAACATTAGTCTCCGATATCGACTTACTTCTCGTATTTACGAATATATATGTATGAAATTGAGATTGTCACTTAACGCATTGGACGCCTCTCGGCACCTGACAACTATCATGGACTCGAAATACACGAATCCCATCATGGAAATGAAGGCGGCTTCTGTTTCAGAGGGGGATTTTAATGGTATTCCATGGGATTACACGACTACTAGTTCCTCTGGGATGATGATTCAAGCAAATGGGCAAAACGCAGCTAACAGAAATATGAATGCAGATTCAATGTGTATAATAGACGACGCTTATTTTGAGCCCCCTCTCTACATGAGTACCACTGAAACTTCATGGTATTCTAGTTCTTCTGAAGATATGGAGAGATTTTATCAGTTAGATCACTGCAATATCTACCATCCACAGTCAATTAATGTTGCAGATAATATCATGTCGATGCCCCAGAGTACACTTACGTTGTACAGGCAGAGTGCATTCGTCTCATACTTAAGACCTGCCCACTCTCTGTGTGTTAACACTGGCAGACAGGATCTATTGAAGAGATCCTTCAACTTTCTCAGAGAAATCTACGAGAAGAGAAGAGAGGCTGCCAACATTCCAGAGGCGCATGAGTTTGATGTCTCTCTTCAAAACAAGGCAGCCTTTCACCATATGCAAGCCGAGCGTAACAGGAGAATCAAACTGAAACAACAATTCTCGTTACTGCATTCTCTCCTACCTAATAATTCCAAGGTATTACAACTTTTCAATTGTCTGCATTATTACTATTTTATCAGATCCATCTTAAATTTGACTGAGTTATCAAATACTGTTTTGAATCTTTAGAATGGTACTATAACTTGCCTGATATAATCTTTTTTAATCCATGGAGCCAGATGACTAATCAAATTCATTTCAAATTCTTATGGCATTCATTATTCAGCTTTAGAATGCTTCTCTTGGTGCAATAAGTAGTAGAATACTGAGCAGGTCTTTATTGTTTTTTTATTTTCTTTCGAGCTATGATGGCTGACAAACATGAAGATAAAATCTGTGACAGAGAGATAAATATTCAGTACTCTCAGATATCAGAAAGTATATGAGCGAATTGAAGCGCCGAGTGGATGAGCTCGAGCAAAGAAATCGTGCCCTGAAAGAATCGTTGAGAAGAAACATTTCAAACAAAGAGAGGTGTAGCAGTTTAGATCTGAGACATGACGAACATCTGACAAAAATAGTTTACAGCAGTGATGAAGTTGTTTTGAGACAATCCGAGAATATCCCCAACCAACTAGACATCCGAATAAATGTGCAGATCGACCCACTTTCAAGCCCAACCAATCTCGTCATCTTCCTACTTGAGCGATTAAGAGAATTGCAGTTGGAGGTCGTGTTAGTCGAATCTAGTATACAAACATTCAAGTTTCAGGCTCATCTTCTTATCAAACAAATTGAGGTATGTACTAACCCTCATCTAAACCCCTGATAACTGTAATTCCCAGAGGTATTTAAACTTCTTCATACTGACCACAATCATTTTAAATTTCTTTAGTTTAATTGCAAAAGGAAAATTTCTTACGGGCCTTATCAAATAGCATTTGTGGAATATGTTTGGATTTAATAACAAAAACATCCTTGTGAAGTAGTTATATTTGTGGAATTTGTTTGGATTTAATAGCAAAAAAATTACTTAAGATCGTTATGTGAAATATGTTTGAAGTTACATTGATCGAAAATTTTGATGTCAATGTGCAGGGCGAGGAGTGGGAGAGTTCTAAATGGGAAAATCTTGCAGAGGTGCTGAGATGCACGTTCATCTGAATGACTTAATGAGAAGTTCAATGCAGATGTCACTTAGTTAAATTTAATTCATGGTAAAACCTTTATAAATTAGATATAACATTCAATGTACCCGTTCTTCTGGGACCAAATCAACCATTTACTGGGGAAATGATGTTTTTATACGTACAAATTCCCATTTGATTAGGGACCAATTTTAACCGTCTTTATGGAAAGTTTGACCATGTTTGGTGGAGTCGGTTTATTGAATATGAAATATTGAACCATGTTTGACAAATTAAACTAAATGAATGTTTAATTTTGGATTTAGATTCTTATATTATAAGGCTATATGTTACAATTCGTTAAATTAAATTATTGTAAATACTTTTTAATTCCAAATCTATTATATATTGTGAAAAGTATAGTATGTGCAATAGTTTTTTTACAATTTCTAAAAGATTTTGTAGGTTTAGATGTTTTAATTTAAGATAAATTTATATTTATATATCATATGAATTGGATTGTTTTCAAAATCACTTTGTAAGCATTTAATTGATCTTTTTTTTTATATAGTAAATTTGAGAAAATGTTAAAAATTCTTTTGTAAGTTAAAATGAACTATTGTGATGGATGGTCTTCTAAAGTAGTGTATTAAAAATAGCAGAGATTAGAGCTCAAGGAACTAATCTACTTGATGATGGAAGGAGAAGAAGACATGACTATGTGCTACTATGACTAAAGATTGTTCTTGAATCATGGTCATCTACAATACACTAAATATGTATAATCAATTCCTCTTAATAAAATCCCCATCAAATTTGGTTTCTCCTTTGGGATTTCCATGAAAAAAAAATTCAATGTCTATTGTGTATTTGAATTATGTTCTATGTTGTATTTAGTTGTTGTGTTCTTGTTCAATGGTTGGTTGTATGAATTGGGAATGATACTTAGTTTATTTTGTATGTTGTCATTTCTATTGTGTACACCAATACTACAACACCATTAACCAATGCTTGAACACTATTGCATTGTGTAAATAAATACTATATACACTATATTAATTGGAAACAAAACATTAGTGCTTTGTGTAATTATAAGCTACAAGGAGCATAACCTTTTGTTATGTTTAAACTCTGTGTACAATCGAGAGATTCTTCATGCAAAGCATATTGATAACATGTACAATTATTTATGTATGAGCATATTGCATTACATATTTAATATTTTATGGTCGTCAAGAGTATAAAAAGTGTGTATTTAATTGGTTCCAATGTTGTCAAAGCACCCATGTATTGGAAATCAAATCTAAATAGGGCACAAGAATCTTGAACTCGAGTTTGTTGAATATTACAAAGATATTACAATATTTGAAAATTGGAGAATAACAAAGAAAGAGGGTGAGGCCACAAGGGCTCACACAAGTGAGACTACGCTCACACACCCTACATTCCCAATCTGATAAATTGCATAAAAATTTATAGGCTAGGATAACCTCTAACAACCTCCTGAATTTGTGGATCTGAAAACCACTCAAACAAAAATCTTGCGTACAGTAGAAATTTGTTCTAACAATTTCCTAACTATGGCATTTCTCCATTATTCTCCAACACCCCCCCTTAATGGAGAAGTGAATTAAATACAATGAAAACACATAACATGCCTACTAGTCTTAGTCTCAGCTAAGTTTATAGCTTGACTCTAACAATTTCATCTCGAACTTTCTTGTTTTTAGATAGTGATGGAGATGGAGCTTCTTCCTTGCCTTGTTGCTCCAAATATGTTTCATCTTGACTCTATTTTGATTCATTGTCATCTTAGATTTGTTCTTCTTCATTTTGGAATTTAGCAACTGGCTATTGTTCTTTGTCCTCAATACTTCTATAGGTTCTTGGAAGATTTTTTCTTTAATTCTTGCAAATTATTTCAACTTCTCATAAGTGGGTTGCTTCCCTTTCTAGATACAATCATAAATGTCATGCTCAATGGACTATTGCAACAACAATTCATAACAATACTTTGATTTCTTATGGGCTTTGTTAGCACTAGAAGTCACCCTCAAATTGCATAGAAGGTAAGCCCAGTACCCATAAGTTTATATAGTAAATGTAAATGAGTTTTAAGAGGCCAAATGGAGAAGACTCGATGAAAATAACGTTTTAACTCAGAAATCTGGACCGATATGCACAAGCAATTTCGGTCTTGGATCAACTTCAGTCAGTAAGTTGGAGTAAAGGTGAGTAGGAGGAAGACTTTGGTGAGAAAAGTGTAGAGGTATGTCGTGAACATCAGGCCTTCTAGTAGCCTAAGGAAGAAAAACTTAAACACAAGATCCTCTTGGATTCAAATTTCAAGGAAACTGAAAGAAATCATAACAACATTATAATCAAACATTCATCATAATACAATCACAACAATCCATGTGAATCGGTCAATCATGAACTCTCTCAGTATCAGAGGCAAATAAGATGGAGTAAGAAAGTTGACTTAGATTAATCAAGAAATCTCAAATCAAGTACATAACCAGAGAACTAGTGTTCTTCATCAAAATATTACAATAGCAGGGAGCCTAGCTCAACCATTCAACCTCAACAACATACTAAAACTGCCTATATATACTCAGAAATGTTGCAACCACTAGGAGTGTGATCGGACCACTACATTAATGTTTTCAGTCGACGCCTGCTCTGTCAAATTGTGCAGGCCTCCTCATGTCAGATGCGAGCCAGGCGCAGTTATGTGCTTTATAGGAAAATTTGTCCATAAGGAAGCTTCAGATTAATAATCTGCAGGGACGATTTTAAGGATGGAAATTTCTTTTAAAATGTAGAAACCTTAGCGAATCATACTAACCCTTCATATGCCAACTATAAATGTTTGGTGATATTTTTGTAAAAATATTCAAATTTATAAGGATTTTATATAGTTTTTATAAAATTTTGGCGATTTTCAAGGTAAAATAATTTTATCCTATAGAATTTGGGCGAATCATTTTTAAAATAGCAAATCTCATTTTTGGAAAAACCATGGAAAATTAGCCCATTTGCGAAATTTAGCCCCTAAAATCATCCATGATATTAGTCTTCCTTTATAGCCACTCTCTGCATGTTTTCCATTTATGGGGTGAGACGAGATCTCAAATGTCGCCCCCATCTTCAGTAACTACTTTCATCAGGATCAGGATGAGGCTTGACACCCATGAATGTTTCAAGTGGTGCCCATGACTTCTTTGAGTCAATCTCGATGCCTCGAGGCCCTACAAGTCTTCTTCTGTGGCCAATACAGGTGTTGCAAGTGACAGGATGATAACGTATGCAGAGAGGTGATGTGGAGAGAGGTGTTTGGTGCAAAATCGTATGGCACGACGAGTAAGAAACGACCATGTGGAAGGATGTGATTGGTGTTGACAAGGAATCGACGATGCGATCGGCATGACCGAAAGGACAATGGATGAATGATGGTCAGGTGGAGGGGCTATAGAGGCTGGAAAGAGGCTACGGAGGTGATGTGGCAAAGGGTAAGGACATGTAGGTAGGGGAATGAACGATGATAACAGTGGAGGTGACACAGAATGGAAGGAATAGGTGGCGGAAGGAGAGAGGTGGTAGGCGAAAGCAGAATGGTGATAGGCCGAGAGGGTGATGAGTGGAGGACAGGTGTGAGGGGGCAAGAGGCAGGAGTGAAAAGGAATATGTGACAGGCAAAGGGAACAATTGAGTGGGAGACATGTGTCAACGAGAGGGAAGGCAGTAAGGGAGAGCGGTTAGCAGCTTAGGTCGGAGGGGGGGGG
>JASDQU011400395.1:84432-102493 GCA_032191745.1 Picea mariana | reverse complement strand
TCTCAGGAGAAGAGAAACGAAGAGGTTGGAAACCCTATCGCCAAAAGATAGAGAAAACATGAGCTCTGATGGTAGACTCTGGCCAAGTGGTTTGTCTCCAGGACAACTACTTCCCCCCCAACCCAAAAGTTGATTATGAAAATCACATCTTGGAATATTAGAGGAATGAAGGGTTCTTCCAAACAGATATTGATTAAATCTAAACTTTCTAGAATGAAGGCAGACATCATCCTCCTTCAAGAGACAACATGTTACGAAGGAAATATAAGAAGGGTAACGCAAAGAATCTGGCCAGGATGTGAAGTCAGATGGATAATAGCAGAAGGAGCATCGAGTGGCATCACCACTCTCTGGGACATAGATCTCTTAGAAATGCAAGACACCACGTCCAGTTCTAGGCTTATTACACTCAAATTTAAATGTAAAGGATCTGGAGAAGAGGGCTACATCACTAACACCTATGCCCCAAATACGCCTCACTCGAAGAGGATTTTCATGGATGAGATAAATATTCTAGGAGCTTCGATGATAAACCAAGTATGGATTCTCTGGGGGGACTTCAACATGATTACAAATTCTTTGGAGAAGCAAGGAGGTCTCCAAAGGATTGATCAAGAGAGTAAATCCTTTGGAGAGCTCATAGAAAATATCATCTTAGTCGACGTCGCTTATAGGAAAGGTATCTTTACATGGAACAACAAAAGAAGAAAAGAGCATAGAATCACAGTCTGTCTGGATAGATTCCTGATTTCAGAAAAATCCTTCATAGACAAACATGGGTTATCAACAGAGGTCCTTCCTTTTCAAATTTCAGACCACTGGCCTATAGCCTTGGAATGGGCCCCTGTCTAGAATCAAGGACCCACTCCTTTCAGATGTGAGAAGTTCTGGTTAGATCACTCGGAGTTCATGTCAAACCTGAAGCTATGGTGGTCAGAACCGATAGGCCTCCATAGTACCAAAATGTTCCAGTTTCAATGACAGTTGAAAGATATTCGTCGTTGTTTAAGAAAATAGAATAAAGAAGTCTTTGGAAACATATTTGAGGAAAAAAAAAACTAGAACAAGAAATGGAAGAGATTCAACTTCAAAGTATTCAAGGTACTTTCTCCAATGACCTCGAAGAAAGAGAGGCCAAGATCAAGGAGGATCTAGTTCAAAGAGTGAATAAGGAAGATACCCTATGGAAACAAAAGGCTAGTATTCAATGGCTAAAAGAAATGGATAAAAACACCAGGTTCTTTCACAACCCCTTAATTCAAAGCTAGAGCAGAAATCACATAGTGGCAATCAAAGCATCAGAAGAAATTACTAAAGTAAAGAAGGAGGACATAGAGAATGAACTCCTTCATTATTTTCAAAACCTCCTCTCGGAACCTAAGGTCAACCAAGAAGAGGCTATCTCTAAAGTCACCCGAGCAATCCCAAGGTTGGTCCAACCAGAGCAATTACTCACTCTACTTCGCCTGGTCTCCCTTGAAGAAGTGGAGGATATTGTGAAAAGTATGGCCCCATGGAAATCCCCAGGCCTAGATGGCTTCATGGAAGATTTTTTCCAAGCTGGTTGGTTGGTTCTAGGCTACGACATCTGGGAGGTGGCCGAAGAATCCCGCTCTTCCAAAGGCATACTTCAAGCTTTCAATGCTACCTTCCTTACTTCGATATTGAAGATCAAAGGAATAAGCTCTGCAGATAAGTTTCGTCCCATTTCTTTATGTAACATCATTTATAAAATCATATCTAAGCCGGTAGCCACTAGGATTAAACCAATCCTCCCGATAATCATCTCTCATGAACATGGAGGTTTCGTTGAAGGAAAACAAATTCTTGATGGCATCATAGTAGCTCATGAAAATATACACTCACTCAAAATATCCAAAAAAGTGGGTATGATGATGAAGCTAGACATGTCCAAAGCTTACGACAGGATGAATTGGGATTTCCTCAGAGAAATGCTCCTAGATTTTGGTTTTTAAGAGGGATGGGTAACATGGGTCATGAATCTGGTCACTTTGGCTTTCTTCTCTATCTTGTTAAATGGATCCCCTACCAGAACCTTTAATTCTTCGAGAGGCTTGAGACATGGGGACCCCTTATCCCCCTTCTTTTATATAATCTTGGCGGAAGGATTGGGTCGGAGCCTTTCACAAGTTAAGAGTGAACGCATGATTAAAGGGATCCCCCTCATACAAGGGGAAGAGGCTTTGTTGCACCTCTAGTTTGTAGATGGCAATGTTCTAATGGGCTCCCCAACGATCAAAGAAGTGAAGGGGTTTATGTCAATTCTTGACCTTTTCAACTCAGCCTCGGGTATTGTTATAAACTAAGAAAAATCCCAGCTCTTCTTTTTCAACACACCTCCTAGTGCGCAAAGACATCTAGCCAACCTGCTAGGCTTTCAAATCTCATCCCTCCCTGCTAAATATTTAGGAGCTCCCCTTCTTTCTAAAGCACTCCACAACCCCTCCTGGGAGCTCCTCTTGGATAAAATGTAAGAAAAACTCAAAGCTGGACCCACCATTCTCTGTCCCTTCCAGGTCGAGTCCTTCTCTTAAAGTCAGTCCTCTCGACTCTCCCTGTCTATAATTTCTCAATCTTAGCAACCCCAATGGAGATCCTTTAGCAGATGAGGGCCATCCAGAGGAATTTTATGTGGCGCGGGCATTCTAAAGACCCAAAGTATCCCTTGGTGGCTTGGTGTATCCTATGTAG
The DNA here is from genome assembly GCA_032191745.1 of Picea mariana. Taxonomy (NCBI): domain Eukaryota; kingdom Viridiplantae; phylum Streptophyta; class Pinopsida; order Pinales; family Pinaceae; genus Picea; species Picea mariana. Next base: position 99,781 of record JASDQU011400395.1, on the reverse strand, counting down.
ACCCAAATCTCACGGGGGACTGGGTATTAGAGATCCCCTCTTGACTAGCTCCACGTTGGTTGCCAAACTCTGGTGGCGCTGGATAAATTCTCCTTCAGCCCTTTGGGCCAAATTCTGGAAAGGTAAGTACACTCCTCTCATCCCAACCAAAAGCTTAATTCGAGCAGATGGAATCTGACTAGGGTCAATGATATGGAATAATGCTTGGCAGAATCGGTGGATGGTTCAGTCTCAGTGTTTTTGGGAAGTCCATAATGGAGTTACGACCCTGTTTTGGGACGATGCTTGGGAACAACTTCCCATTTTGGGGGTTGAAGATAAGTTTCAATCCCTAAGAAGCACACTTGATGGAGCAGGATAAGAAAGGCTTCACCAATTTTGGAAAAATCCACCTCTCTCTGCGAATAGCCTCATCTGCTCCTGGAAACCTCTGGAGGAATGGTCAATTCTTTGGACAAAAGAAACCAAGGAGTCGCTCTCCAAAATTCTTCAAGAGAGACAGGTCGAGTGCATAGAAGGGGAAGATATCATTTGTTGGGGATCTTGAGGAAATGGATAATTCAATGTCAAAGCAGCCTACCAAATATTGCAAGACTCAGGCCCTCTTCCCAACAGACCCATCTGTAGAAAAATATGGTCTAAATCTCTCTAGCCCAAAATTTATACCTTTTTATGGCTGGTAGCTAACAGAAAAATCCTAACTTGGGATTTGCTCCTAAAACAAGGCTTTTATGGGCCTTCAAGGTACAGTCTATGCTATGAGTCCGAAGAAACCCCAAGATCATCTCCTAAGAAATTGTAATCTCACTATGCAATTCTGGGACCAAGGAGCCACCAACTTCCGAAGAACAGACCTACAAAGATACAATGTCATAGCTACTATAGAACTATGGAAAGTCAATCCCTTCAACAATAACATCCTTAAAAGAGCATGGGAAATTTTCCCAGGTTTCCTTATGTGGAATGTATGGAAAGAAAGAAACCAAAGAATTTTTAAAGACAAAGCCCTTACCAAAAATCAACTATGGGAGCTTATCAGCATAAATATGACCGAGTCCATAGCAGCATCCCAATGGACAGTTCAAGAACTTGAAACAACTATCTTCATCAATTGGAAACTTCGTCCTTGCCTTAATCAGAAACCTCAGGAGAAAAAGATAAACAAAGTCAAGATTAGGGACTTCTGGAGACCCCCTCAGCAAGGATTTATTAAGTTAAACTTTGACGGGGCTTCTGAAGGAAACCCAGGCCCAGCAGAGGCGAGTGGGGTCTTCAGGAACCACAAAGAGGAACCCCTCTTTTTCTTTGTGACCAACCTGGGAGTAACTTCGAACAACACAGTCAACTTGGTAGGCCTCAGGAGAGGCATCGAAGTAGCAATAGGCAAAGGATTTTTGGCCTTGGAAGTTGGGGGCGATTCCCTTCTGGTCATCAAAGGACTCTAGCAACTCATGGATGGGGCCAAAGCAGAGAGGATCTCTTAGAATTGGTGCCTAAGTTATGGATTTTCAGTCTTGGCATCCTTGGTAACAAACCTAACAACCATCATCTCTGAGTCGATCAGAAGGAAAGCCAATGTGGTGGTTGATTGCATGGCCAACATAGGTGTCACAAAGCATGAGTAGTTTCAGATATGGCACCCAAGGGACCCACTGATAGGTGGATTAGAAGATCAGATCCACCGCAGTCTTCAAGACGACATCACAATGTGGAGGGAGGCCATGAAGCATACCAGTCAAGACACTTGGGAGCAAGGTCCCCATATTGAAGTATTCATAGAGGACAACTAGCCCAGATATGTAATGTCAGGTGCAGTGGTTGATAGGATGACCTCCATGTAGTGGTCCCGCACCCCGAGCTAGGAAGAGAAGAAAGGAAGCCTCTTGGAATCACTCACATAAATGAGGATACATTTATAAAGAAGAACAATGATGACAGAGAGCTTCTGGGAAAGGATGGGTTGGCTTACGGTTAACACTCCATGAGGAAGCATACTAAAGAAGTCCGGACAGACAGAGCATGCTCAAAAAGGAAATTATGTTATCTCAGGTATAAGTGGTTGCATGCCACAGACAATCTTGGCGGCCCAGAGGAGAAGGGTCGATGTATGATCAACCTCTCCTCCATCATTGATATTGGTGAGAAATTTTACCAAGTACAAAACACGATCAAGGAGGACCAGAGAGGCAGTTTCAATGACGAGGCCCACAACCATAAATATAAGGCTCGTTAGAGCATGCTCTCACTATTCTCTCTCTACTACTATCTCCCAACCCTCCTTTAGACAACCCTCAGACTGGCTATCAAAACTTGCTGCAGGAAAAACATGACTCATCGCTGGAACAAAAAGCCAAAGAAGGGGCAACCTGGACACCACGACCATGAAGCTTCAACCTCCAGAGGCTATAGTTGACTCTCCATAGCAGAAAAGGAATCCCATGCAGCAGAGGAATGCTTTTGGGTGCATTGTGAGATGGAGAGATTCAGGTCGGGAACATTATTGAAGACATAGTTCTGGCCTTGAGAAGGAAAACCAGGGAGGAGGAAATAATCCAAGAAGTGACGCATTGGGTGGCCAACCCTGGTAACCCTCGGACCATAGATTCAAAGTATTTTCGAATGGTAGAATCCTATTGGATGACTAAAGCTCTGGTGTCCCGGGCGGTCAATGAAACCTGCCATCAAAACTCTGAGATTCTTTAGGCAACTCACATTCTGGAGGGGAAGTTTGAACTCTTTTGGCGTTCTCAGTATGGCAATAAGTTTAGGGTCAGCCAGCCAGATCAAAACCCAACTAGCAAGGCGAAAGGTATGCAGTGTGATTCGTCTCCTGGATCTATTCTCAGACCCATCCACATAGAGGACGATGAGGACTAGACCTAGAAGGATTTGACCCTCCCTCGATAGGAGAACCAACGTCAACTGAAGCAAGAGACTAGGAGCCACTCCAAACCAGACCAGACCTTGATGTAGAGGGCACCATGTTCTTATTAGGGCACTCCCAACCTACTGAATTTGTTGTTTTTTCTTTTCTTAGTTAGGTCATGCTAGAGGAAGTCTGCCATTGGCCCCTCCTTTTTGTTTTCAAGATATAGGCTAGGCTTCTTCTTGACTCTCGATTGAAAAATCTCTCATTGAAGGTGTCGAATAGCCATTTTGAGAACTCTAAAAGTATTTGAACATCTCTGGAAGTTTGTGACAGGGTTTAGGGGTCTGGTTTCCCTTTGAGGTAGACCCCCATGGCCACATCTTTTTGTACTTTATTTTGTTTTATAATAGAAGTCCCTTGTTTTAGCTTAAAAAAAAAGTAGGATATTTTCATCAATTAGGGATTGAAGGATTCTTTTTAGTGAGGATCTTGTGGTATATAGACATTAAAAAAGTCGTTCATGTTTTTGAAAAGACAATAATTGATTTAAACTTATTATTTATTTTTGTGTTTTACTTTAACATCTTCTAATTTTTTATGGTTTGAATCTGGCAAGAAATTTAAAATGATCATTGGAATTGTAGATTTCAGTTGTTAAAAAGGTTTTTTAGGGTGTTGAATCGATTTTTGTATTCAAATGCAATTTAAACCATGAAAATTTGCAATTTCACCTACAATTGCATAACCAAAAAAATTAAAAAAATGTAGAACTTTTAGACTTTCCTTTTTCTTTCTTAAACTTCCTATTTCTTTAATTTTGTTTTTAATATTTCTTTTCTCTCTTTTATATATTTTTTAATTTTGTTTTTAATATTTCTTTTCTCTCTTTTATATATTTTTTCCAAATTGATTATAGGAAAATATTCAAATTTTCACTTCCTAATACACAATTCAATAAGAACTAAACCATATCTTCCATCTCTTCTTTCCCATTAATGCGAGATCTCTAAATTCTTTCAAATATTTCAAGGTTTTGAATCTCGCAAAAGTTCAAAAAATGAAGTGTGAAAAAACCTGCACTTTAAAGATTTGAGAAATACCATGAATTGTAAGCACTTTGAAGGGAAGGGGATCATGGCATAGAATTCCCAATTTTTTTTCAAAACCAGTCCCATCATAATGCCAGGGGCTAGATCTATTTGCAACGAGATAAACAATATTACGTAATGTTTGAATCAAGGAATTGGTACACAAAGATAGTTTGATGAACCAAAAAAACCCGAAGAGTCAAAGCTTGTTATTTGTTTCCACATTACTTCAAATATAGTTTTTTTAAACCTCTCAAAGTCGAGTTATTTTAAATTAAAATGGGTTGATTTACATTAGTTTGTTTTTTATATATATAATTTCATAAATTTTACTATATTTTTAAAAATAATATATTAAATAATTATTATTAAAAAAAATTGATAAAAATAAATTAAAATTTTAAAATAATATATCAAATAAATTTTATATGATAAAAAATTAGTAATTTTAAAATTTCAATAAAGTAATGTTATGATTGGTGAAATACACCATTATAAAACCATTAACCCTTTGATGAGGGATATAAATTATCAAAACCAAAAAAAAGATTAGAATTATGTGAAAATGGGCATATTATTTGTTTTTTTTTTAACACAAGTAACGTCGTAGTTTTGAATGCATTGCACAGATGTACTGTTTAAGGTCACCTTGGGTACGATCTCACCAACATGATCTCATGGAGTGGTAAGGCCAAAGATGACGGTGGGCAATATCCACCTTGCTACACAACATTGAATGCTATTGTGGGTGGTGCACTATAGGCCGTGAGATTTGAAAGCAATTCAAATTCAACAACCTATACACCACTCACCGCAACATTCATAGCAGGGTGGATGTTGTCCGCCAATGACAACGACAAGACCCTCAACCGTGGACGATAATCTCCACCTACTTTACTTTATGACGAGAATGTAGACCAAAACCCTATTATCAAAATATTTGTTTATACCAATGTCAATAATTTCCTCTCTACCTGGCTCCTTATTCGTACATAGTATCATACTCATTCAACTGAAAAACCCCAACTTGACTCCACTTGACTTTATTTATCTCAACAAAGTACTGAGAATTTCTCTTAAAACACAAAGTGATTCTCTTAAAACACAAAGTGTTGGCAAAATAGTCAATCCAAAATGCTTTGCAAACCTTCATTAACATCTTAACTTTTCTCCATTGTTTGGCTTTATCAGATATTTTTCTTGTGAACATCACTTTATTCCATAGATTAGAGTATGCTAGAGAATCAATTCTTGATGCGATATGGTGCATGCGATATCAAAGAGGATATATTATTATATTTAATTTTAATGGAGTGCCCACAATGCCATTTTCTTTTTAGAGCTAATGTATCTTTATATTTCAAAAACTAATGTCTACATCATACATACATTAGTGCGTGGGGTAAAATGTGCACAAATTTCATTGTGATTTTTTTTATGGGTTTTTACTTTGTGTGCAAACAACACCCCAATACTTCATAATGGCATTATATGAATAACATAATAAGTCACATTTTAGTGAAATTGGAATGATATAACCCTCCTTTTTAGGGGAGGTTTTTACTTGCTAAGCAATCAACATTTCAATATATTCATGTTGTCATTTCATCATGTAGTTTATTTTGACAAAACATAATGCACCGATGGTGTTCTTCCGTACACATCTAGAAACATAACTTTTCATCTCCAAAGAGAACATATTTGAGAAGCTCTAAAATTGGATTTCTAGAAACATGTGGTCCACCCTAACCTTTAATAGTCTTGTTTATCACTCAAAATTTTGTTGATGAAATGTCACGATTCAAGTGTGCATGTTTTATATATTCTCGAGTGTTGCATTGCCTCTTTGATGCTTCTCCATTTACATATCCTAGAGTGTTGCATGACTCTTTGATGCTTCTCCATAATAGTGACCACCATCAATATTTCTAAGTGCACTAAACATGTTTTATTGAACAACCTTTGCCTTAGTTTTTTCCATCATCTTCGCATATAACATTCATGATTGGAGGATAATAACTCTTTTCACTATTTTTTTCCTTTTTTATTTGTGTGTTTCCCGTATGAATATAGGACATCTAAGAAGTGCATAATATTTGGAAAAATACCTCTTACAATACCCTCTACATGTAATGTTTTAACCCATGAACGAGCGAGACTAGGGACAATACCTCCCACTTATGACCTCATATCCCACAAGTAGTTGAGGCCAAGTGCAATAAATCCCTCTATTTTCCACCTATTAAGTTGCACGCAGTTGAGGCTAGGTGCAAATCCTCCCACTTTGTGACTTCTTAGCATACAAGTGGTTGGCTCTAGGTGAAATACTCACAATTTGCCACTTCTTAGCCCATGAATGATTGACACTCGGTGCATCACACCCCACTTGTGACTTCTTAGTATATTGTATAGATTTTGCACTTCATACTAGCCATGCACATATCCCCTCAAATATCATTGTATGGAGTTTACATAATACATGTGCCATCCCAAACCAACTTTAGGATGGCATAAAGGTCCTTCATCTTATCTTTTTTTATGATTCATGTGTTAACATTTTCCTTTTTATGTCCCTTCCATTATTTAAATGTGTGACTTCCTCCCATTTGATTTAGCTGCAACAATCACCACTTGCCAATTCTTAGCCCATGAACGATTGGCCCAATGCATTACCACTCCACTTGAAATTTCTTAGTGTATTATATGGAATTTTCACTTCATATTAGCCACACACATGCCCCATCGAATATCATTGTATAGAATTTACATAATACATGTGCCACCCCAAACCAACTTTGGGACGGTATAAAGGTCCTCCATCTCATCTTTTTAATTATTCACATGTTGAAGTTTTCCTTTGTGTGTCCCTTAACAATGCTCCTTACTCCTTTCCTTATCCTATATGTCCACACATCAATTCATTGCGGCATTGCCATTCATCCATTTAGGGGGTAGGGTAGTATACTACAATGTAAATGGTAATATATGGAATAGTTTATAATATTTTTAATTTTATTAATTTAGTTTTTGTTAAAATAACTTGTTGGTGGTTGAAGATAGACTTCTAATCTTATTAAATGTTTTTGAATTTGAATAGTTAACTTATTTCTTTATATTCAACAAAGATGAGCTCTAAGTTGATTAAAAGTAGAGTTAGATCATACTTTATAACTATAACTAAAAGGAAATTTTAACCTAGATACTATTTGCAAGAAGGTCATTATCCCATATTTTTTTGTTTGCTAGCGAGTTCATGACCTACGGGACTAGCTTGTGGTCTAAAGAATCATGACCCAGGGGCATCTAAGCCATCAAAATCACCTGAGGATCACACTCAACCTAGGCCACACCAACCCTTACATGGCTGGACTTTTTTGGATGACCCCTCCCGACTACCACAAATTTCAAATCTTGGTTGCCTTACAGAACGAAACCCTCGAAAGCCAATTGTGCTAGCGGGATTTGACTCTTAAATTTGAAGGACACGGGGGTGGGCTTTGATCCACTTATGTGTGCATGAGTCACGATATTATTTAATATAATATCTCTGGGTGCAACCACAGGTTTGACCACTACCTCAAGGTGCCCCCATGGCTCCAAGTTAGGCCCTCATGGGAATTGAACCTTGCCCAACAGAGACAAACTCCTCGCTTTCCACCATTGGATCCAACCCCTTTGAGATGCTATCCCATATTACTGTTACAATGAGGTCATATATATTTAAATAGCATTTGATTTTAACTCCATATATGAAATCAAATACTACCTCAATCACAATTTAAAAAAATTTATTTAAGAAAAATAAAAATTATATAAATATATTTAATAAGTTTTTTTTTTTCAAATTTAATTTTTATTAAAATTTATTATTAAATGATTTCATTTTTAAAAACTAATTTATTATTAAATTAATTAAAATTGTAGTTGTGATTATAACATTAAATTTAACAATTTCATAAATCCCTCCTTTTCTTAAATTGTACAATTTATGAATCTAATATATAATTTGATGTTAAAATATGATTTACTTTGAAAAAAAAATTTGACTTTTTTTAAAAAGGAAAAATAGAATCTATTTCATCAAACAAACACAACTTTTATTGAATTTTCATCAATAAAAGTTGGGATGGGATGTCAACTGGAAGGACACACAATGGGATGGGATGTCAACTGGAAGGACACATAGCGGTTTCATCGATTATGAGTGCTCATGTGGAGGAGAGCATAATGATGGATAGATGAATTGATACAAAGGCAATTATGGCGGGTTTCAATATGAGCAGGGCATTAAACAATGGAGGTGGGTATCATCAAGTCCATAGGCCAGTGAAGTAATGGTTATTTGAAGCCAAGGCTTCTTACTAGTTCATAAGCATTTTTCCCGGAAAGCACTGGGTTTCATCTATTTCTTTGGTATTTCGGTTGAGGCTCTGACTAGCGAATTGTCTATTTGAAAGGAGGGTGAACTAGATGGCAAGCAACAAAGAGTTTTGGGATGGGGAAACCAACTAATTTCCATGTAGGAGTAGATCGAGGAAGTGTAGAGCATCTTTAGACCTAGGAGTAAGACCCTTGAAGACCAGGACGAAGCAGTGCCCTATGGTGGAAACTACGAAAGCCTGTAATCATAGGTTCTTTGCATAGGTCAAACGCGAAGGGGGATAGATTGAAAATGGGGTAAGGGAGACTAGAAGATTGACATCTAGCGATAAAATTAATGTCAAATTTATTCCTTAACTACACATAGTTCTCAAGAAGTAAAGACACAAAGTATTTAAAAATGGTGAATCTATTTCAAGGTAAATCCAAAGTTTCATTACTATGAATATTAAACTAAATGACCCCCATCACAACAAAATTCCCAATAAGCTAGACCAACTAGACCATCAATATGAAAATTTAATCAATAACATATGGGTGTCCAAGGCAAGAAGTGAGTAACTATAAGAAAATGGCAATGGAAAAAGAAGAGGATCAAAGAAGGACAATGATAAGGGAAAAACAACCCGAGAAAGTTGTTAGGACGAATCAAGGAGGGGAAACTCTCCCTATCTATGTCAACGTGGACTATGAATCCAAGCATTAACTTCATCCATTCTATGTCAGATTGTTGTGTGTAATTCTCTTTTTATTGTGATAGCAATGCTGCGAAAATCTTTTTGAAGTCGTCTAGAATTTAGTAGATATATTGCTTTTTGTAAATGTTAGTACTTTATTATATCCTTGGATTAGGAAATAATGAACACAAAACATCCTATATTTTTTTATTGTTCTTGGTCACCTTCCCTTGTCATCTATAGCATGAACTGATTGTACAAATTTTCTATACATTATTGATATAGTGGTTGGCTAAATTTAAAAAACATATGATACTTATTAAATTATTCATTTAACATATAACACTTCGTGGGAGCATGTGTATATACATATGGCTAACCTATATCAAGCAATAAATAATCAATAATGGTTATATAAAATTGGTGAGTAATTATGGGAATGGGATAAATATCACATTGAAAGTGTAAGAGATTTAAGTGATAATGTTGGTAATATGCTCTCAATACTTATATAACTACATGGTAGTGGAATAACGTCTGTCTATTTGTATGGATATATTTTATGTGGTGTGTGATCATTATAGGGTGTGGTGTTTACAAATAAAGGGTATCTTTATGCATATAATGTTGATAAACTTGTACAAATAGGTTTCAAACATCATATTAGTATTATAGTGTGTGGTGTTCACACAATAAATATCACATGGAAAGTGTAAGAGATTTAAGTGATAATGTTGGTAATTTAGCAACAATATGTATACAACTATATAGTATTTGTCAATTGGGTTTAGATCAGGTGGTTGGAAGGAATGATCGTTATACTCTCCAACTGGGTTTAATTCTCGCAAGTGATATGTTGAACTCATAATGAGTATATTTTTGTAATATCTCCGAACTTTGTTGTTGATCGACCTTGTGCCCTCAAGATTTTATGGTTTACCCTAGGTACCATCCTCGAAATGAGGGGAAGTACTTGGGGGTTTTCCCTGGGCTCTGTAAATCAGAAAGGAAAAAAAAAAAAAACTCTGTGGTAGCATAACAATGTTTGTGTATTTGTATGGATATATTTGATGCGGTGTGTGAATGTTATGGGGTGTAATGTCTACGGAGAAAGGGTACCTTTGTGTGTATAATATTGACATACTTATACAAATAGGTTTATGATACCATACTAGTATTATAGTGTGTGGTGTCCATGCAACAAAAGTACATCCATGTGAACATACAAAGGCTAGGGAGAATTTGCATGGCATTAGTTATATTGTGATAAAGATTTATCCTTATTGCTAATTAAACACTAGTGTTAGAAAAAAATGCATCAAGAGTTTCATTCTACAACCCAGATCGACATGTAAAATGTGTCACATAATAATAATAATAATACAAGTCAAGTTAAATTTTAAAATTATCAATAAACTAGTTTAGATCAATATTAACCCTTGATTTATCAAGTGCAAAGATTAGTCAAATCCTTCAACATGCAAACTTTAATTCTTTACATCTTAAAAAAGGTTTGCATCTCAAGGAGTTTGATCCCTCTTGATGTTGATAAATCTATGATTAATATGGATCTAAGCTAGTATATAATAAATGTAAGTGATGTTAATGCAATACCAAAAGTTGTTACATTGAAGAAAATGAGACAATTAAAGGGTGCCTCAAAAGATGCAACATATACTTTCAACATCTTCATGGTGATATTTCTTCTTATGCATGAAATAATTCTACCTCCCAACCTCTTTTCTCATTGTTTTTTCTTTGTTGGAAAACCAGGGAATTGTAAAAGTGAAAAACAATGAATTCCAAGAATAAATGGTGTTAAAAGACAACACAATGGGTTAGCTAGAGTGGTTGAGTGTTGTGAATTACAAGTAGGAAGTTGTGGGATCAAGTCCTTGGGCTGGCTACCTTTGTGAATATTGTGGGACTCACTTGATGTCTCCATCAAGTTAGGTTGCCAACACTATAATTGACCAATTTACCCTAGGTAAAATCCTCAAAATGAGGGGAAGTGCCCAATGGGTTTCCCCACAATGTGCATTTCATTGATAATAATAATAATAATAATAACAACAAATAATAAATAAATAAATTTATTGAAAAAAATGTGGTATCAAAGGACATCGTTATACCACTAAAGCACAAAAGAACATAATTAAACATATATTGGATAACACAAAAACTTCCATAAATCACCACAATATAATTATCCATATGATCATTTATATATAATCTCAAAGTATAACTGACCCCCATAAAACAAGGAAAACATAGTCAACTTTGATCGTCTTGCCCAAATTTCCATCTTTTCTGCTTCAACTTGTGTACTAATCGATTAAGTCGGGACCACATTTGGTCAGCACGACTAAGTAGCCAACTACCAAGACAACCTATTAATTAGCTTCCCTAACCAACCTTTGACTATCGACTAAGGATCCAAACTTAAGATGAAATTGTCGTTCCAACACTCCTATGCCTCACCCCCATTAGCGTAACTCTCTAAAAATTCAGAAGGTGGAATTATTTTGTACGTGTACACCCCTTTGTAAGAACACCTTCTTGAAGCGCAAGCATATCCTAGAGTTTCTCAAACTTAGCTTTTGTTAAGGACTTCACAAAGATATCATCAATCTGATCATCTATCTTACAATAAACAAGAGACACAACTTTCTCTTACACCAACTATCTCAAACAATGAGCATGAAGCTCCACAAGCTTCATCTCACTATTAGTAATAGGGTTTCCAACTACTTGTATTACACTTTGATTATCACAATAAAATAGAATCGACTCCTCAAAGGGAAATCTGAGCTCACCTATTAGTTTGTGAATCCATCTTACCTTTGTGGAAACATTCATTGCACCTTTATATTCAATGTCTATGGTCAATAGAAAACCACCTTCTACTTTTTACTAGTCTGAGCTATGGGTCCAGATCAAAGATGAAACACATAATCAGAAGTCAACTTCTAATCATAGTCTCCAACCCAATTTGACTCAACATATTAGACCAACAAGTTCATATTTTTACTCGATACTTTATACCATGTTGAGATGTACCCTTGATATTGGCAATAATCCTCTTTGCAGTATTTAAGTGGTTCTCTTTTGGATCATGCATGAATCTAGAGACTGCACTAACACCAAAGGATATATCAGGTTAAGTATGACTTAAATAAATGAGGCTACCTACAAGTTGCCTATAGAGAGTAGCATTGAATTTCAGAGAATCACACTCCTTGGTCTGCTTCATTTATGACCGAAATTGTGTAACACACAATTTATAGTCTTTCATCATTTGCAAGAGCTGTATGCCTAAGAAGAAATGCAATAGACGAAGGTCAATCATTTCGAATGTCTTTGTTAACTACTTCAAACACAAAATTAAGTTGACACTACTTCCAATAATGACTAGGTCATCAACATATATTGTAAAAATTAAATTATCATTACTCACATGTAAAACATAGATACCATGATTAGATTCCCAGTGTTTGAACCAAAATTGAGAAAGCAATTATTGATTTTCTCATACCAGAACCTAAGGGCTTGTTTCAAACCATATAATGATTTCTTTAGTTGACATAGAGGACTATCATCATTCTCAAATCCTGGGAGTTGCTCCATATAAATCTCCTTGGTGAGATCACCATGTAAGAATACACTCTTGACATCCATACGATGTACCTCCCATTCAAAACAAATATCAAGTGAAAAAATAAGTCAAACATAGTTCATATTGGCAACATGGGAAAAGGTCTTGATGTAGTTGATACCTTCTTCCTAAGAAAAGCATTTTAGCCACCAATGGAGCCATGTGCATTTCATAACAACTTTAGATGTAAATTTAGTCTTATATACCCATTAACATTTCACCACATTCTTTCCTTGTAGTCATGAAACTAAGTCCCAAGTTTTATTCTTTATCAAGGAATTGTATTGTTCAACCATAACGTTCTCCCATTCAAGTCGATCATCTGCATTTGTAGATGTATCAGATCACATGTCTCTAGTGCATGTGCCATTAAAGCACCACCACATTGTTTTTATCCCCTATATTTCCTCGAGTCATTTACATTACTTGCATAAATATCAACAACTTTGATTATCTTAGTTGACCATCGGTGTAGACTAATATCATTTGTTGAACAAGTTTCTGCTTCAAAATCAAATGATTAGATAGTCCATTGCTCATAGTCAACTCTATTTTAAAAATTCAACTACAAGTCAACTACATGAGTCGACTATCCAATTGACAAGCTAGTCAATGCACTATATAGGTCGGTCAATCTAAAAGTTCTCACAATTTCAAATGAATCATTGCTTAAAAAACCTAGAAGATGAGTTCAACAAAGGAATACCTAAGTTCTACTCATCAAAGACAACATCTCTCCTATAAACAATTTCTTGTTTGACCAAATAAAACAACTCATAGGATTTCAACTCATTAAAGTAGCCCATCATAATATAAGCATGAACCTTTGCATCCCACTTGTTTATCTTATTATCAAGATTATGAGCCCAAGCTATGCATCCAAATGTTCCAAGATTTCTGACTAAAGGTTTTCTACCACTTCGTTTATCAAGAGTCATATCCCATACAACTTTGGTCAAAATGATGTTCAAAGGGTAGTTTGAGCATAAAACAACCTCTACCCAAAATCTAGTTGATATACCTTTGGCCTAAATCAAACATTGTGCCATTTTGACCAAGGGCTAATTCTTCCTTTTAGAAACACTATTTTTCCAAGGTTTGTAAGTTATATATCTTTTCCAGAGATGCAATTATGTGACAAGTATCTCTCAAATGCATTTATCACATATTCTTCTCTATCCTCTATATTACACATTCCATAGGTTGATTGCATTGATTTTTAACCAATCCCGTAAATTCCTTAAACTTTTTAAAGACATGATCCTTTTTCTTCAAAAAAATATACCCAAGTATACCTAGAAAAATCATCAATAAAGGTCAAAACATACATTGCACTCTCTAGTGAAGGTTTTTTCACTGTACACAAGTCATTATGGACAAGTTTTCCTCAATCTTTTCTCTCCAAATCTAATTCCTTATTTCAAAGGTAGCCTGGTGATGATTTCCAAGTATGCAACCTTCACCTAGATGATCAAGGGAAACAACCATAGGTAGTATATCAACCATATTAAACTTCACAATCAATTTCATGCTTTAGAAATTCAGATGTTTGAGTATTTCATGCCAAATTCCACTCTAGTTGTTAGTCCTAGCTATTAGTTCAGTGGGTCTTGGATCCTGCTAGGGAATTCAAAAAAATTATAAAGTCTATCCCTAGGGTCAAGGATGTGCTTGAAAACAATGGCAACATCATTTCTAATATCCTTCACAATAAACCCACCAGGACATAATTCAACCTTCTTGTCAGTATAGCTCAATTGAATAAATTGACACTCAAACTTGGTACATGATACACATTAGTGATCACACGATGTTGACATTCAATTCTACCACAAATAAAAACAATAAGTGCATAATTATTTGCAACAAATGCTTTTTATTCTATAGCCTTATTTAATTAAAAAAAGAGAGAAGCATCTTTAGTCATATGGTGGGTATAGCCAATGTCGACTATTCGTGCACTTTAAGAAGTGCAAGCATGCAATGCCTAAGATGTATTAATAGAGGAAATAGAGTTATCTCCCTTACCTTCCTAAAGTCAATGTTGTAGGTCAATTGATTGACTAGTTGACACCTCACCTTCAAGCTTCTTGACCATATCCTCTATATATTTGGTCTTCTTCTAGCAAACCTTCTCAACATGTCCTATATTTCCGCAATATCGATTGGTCTTCTTCTTATCCTTCTTATTCGATGTCTTATCATCTTGTTGATCATCTAGCCAATGAATAAGTCAACATAGATAGAGAAGGCTATGACCCCTCCTCATCCTAGATACTGGTATCTTATCCAAACTTATAGAAGTTATTACTGTTTAGGCATTAAACTCCAACATCTTATGTTATGAATTTCCAAGTTTTATATGCTTCTCTAGTTATTTTTGACAAATAAAATATTTTTTTGTAATTGGTTTGGTTTTCCTCAGTGGCAGACCAGGAGCTCAGACATTGTACATAGTCTTTACCTGTTAATATGAAGTATTCTATATAGCTTACAAAAAACAAAAATCAGACATATCATCTCGATAATATGGCCTCTCGGTCAGATAATGGAGTTCTAATAACCAAAAAAATATTTTTATCTTCCCCCATTCCTTAAGTTTTTAATTGATAGTTATTAATAAGCATTTGATGAAATCCAAGTGGAATTTCAAGTGGCAAGGGTGATTAAATTATGGAAT
>JASDQU011400395.1:71404-82004 GCA_032191745.1 Picea mariana | reverse complement strand
AGGAGGAGGAGGTGAGGGTGGTGGAGAAGCACCATTCCCTCCATTTCCATTTGGAGTTTTATCACCACTGTCTCCCTTGTGCTTTGAAGGGTTGGAGCCTTCACCTTGCAACCTTGTATTCCTTTCTTCCATCAAGAGTTTCATCATTTCTCTCATTTCCATGAAAGCCTTTCTGTGATCTTCATCTTTTGTAGGAATATGTTCATGACTCTCTTCATGAGCCATACTTGGTGAATGCCTCCTTGAAGCTTGCGGTGATGATATAATCTTTCCTCTTGAAGGATGAGAACTTGGCTCTACAAGTTGACCTTCTCCTCTTGTGAGTTTCAACCTTGTGAACATCAGAAAACAAAACACTTGCAAATAATCAAGTCTTGAAAAACCTAAGCTCTGATACCAACTTGATCTAAAAATGATGAAGACTTGTATTCTTGAAAATATTTGCAAGTTTTAATTCAAGTGTTCTTATGCAAATGGATCAATTTTGCAAACACAACTTTTATAGAAATTACATATTCAAGATGCATATAAACAACAACAAATAACAGTGAACAGAAAACACATAACACAACAAATGATAAAGGAGTTCACCCCTCTCTTGGGCTACATCTCCTGGTCCAACTTCCAATGTATCTTTTGTATTATTTGCTCAAAGTGCTAAAATATGTGCTTTATAATTCTCAAAATGCCAAATAAATGGCTCCAATGGCTTCAGAACATCCAAAAACCCCTAGCTGGGTTTTTTCGAAACCTCGTTTGGCCAAAAATTGAAGAAGATAGGCTTCATGGAAGTTCCCCTTCAAACTTGTTGTCTCTGGATCGCCATAATGCACCTCTGCCTCCTCAACCTAGCCCCAACGTGCATATTTGTGTGAAAATCTAGCACCGAGCGCAACCGCACAACGATGCAAACTGTAGGACGGTTACGCGCCTAGCCCCTAACCACCTAGGACCGTGGTCATGTGGGTCATAGGACCACGCGCTCATACGAAAAGGGTTACATTTTAAAACATATGGTAAATGGTTTGGAACACGCGCCGTGCCGCTGGTTACATTGCAACGTATATGATCGGGGGTCGGGGCTAAGCCCCGGCTCTGACCGCCCCCATATCAAAACTATATCAATTCAAATAAATTCTTTCACATATATATAATAAGAAACACATGGTGGCACGCCGGTTGGGCGGCCCTTCCCAAGGCTCTTCCCCTGCCCGGAGGTCGCGGGGTTGAGTCCTGCCGACTACATATGTTTTAGACCATAGCCAAGGTGACACGTGGCAGCCATTGATTGGGCCATGTGTCATCATTCCATTCGCCACCAATGCCACGTGTCAAGAAACGGTTCGTCGTCCAACTGTCAACCAACACCTGCCACGTGTCATACAGCCCTGCCAACTCATCCCTGCCACGTGTCGTACGGTCCTGCCACGTCAGCATCCGTACGGACTGTACAGACAGCGCATTTTTTTTTGCATGTTTGTCGATTTGAACAGAACGCGATATCTCTCTCATCCGACGTCTGTTTGAACCCAAACGAGTTGTGTTGGGTTCGTGACGACGAGGCCTACACTCCCGTTCGATTTGAAGCGATTCCAAGCACTTTGAATTTTGAGCAAAATTTGATCCCTTGGATCAACCATGATCAACCATGGTTAACCATAGTCAACCATAATCAACCATACTCAACCATGGTCAACCATACAAAACCATACTCAACCATGGTGAATCATAGTCAACCATGGTCAACCACAGTTAACCATGGTTGAACATGGTCACCCACACTTAACCATGGTCAACCAAAATCAACCATGGTTGAGCATGGTCAATGACAGTCAACCATGGTTATCCATGGTCAATTATAGTCAATCATGGTCAACTACTCCCCCACTGCATGTCAACCATCAACTAGCACAACCACATTTAAGTAAAAAGTGGTTGATATACGACATTCGATGTCATTCATTTTAAAAGGTGGAAAATGACGTCGATCAACATATATCGACCACTTCTTACTTAAATATGGTTATGCTAACATATAACCACATTTAATGAAATATGACAAAAATTGTTTAAAAAGCGTGTTATCCTAATTCATAAAAATCTTTAAAGAGTACCTAAGTCTCACTTTGTAATGAAACTACAATTTGAAATTGTACTCTTTCAGAGTGCATGGTCTTCGGTTTTACTTACAACACTATCATTTAAGAGTAACTGTTATTTATTGAGAAAAAGTTACATTTGGCAATATGGGAATTTGTTCAACTCTCATTAATCCTTCAAACTTGATCTTGGACATTTGTTGCATTATTATGCCAACACAATTATACAGCCAACTAACTAACATATAAACTCTCACCTATCGCTCATAGTCTAGCTTATCCACAATACATATTGTGGCTTTGCAAGATTATTTGATTAGGGAAGTAAATTTTGGACATTGGGCAATTTGATGGGGAAGTTTCTACATATTATAATTCACGGCAAGTAGTTTTTAGCAAGGAGGGGTACTAAGAACATTGACATAAAAAAGGTTTTTATTTTCTACTCACTTATGGCATTTTTTAAAATAAAAATAAAATACTCTTAAAATAAGCATTATAAGATATAATGCAGATCATTTTAAGAGACTAACATACTTATTATGTGATAGTGATAATATATAGAAAGTTTTCCTATCACTTGACACAACACTTATTTGTATGTATTTGTTGTATATTTAAATAATTTAATATTTTAAGAAAAACAATCTTTCAATATTTATATTTGAAAACAATTATCTATTTAGTGTAATTATAAGTAGATGGTTGTAGACATTAGTAAAACTATAAAGATAACTTATGAGAGTTACAAATAGTGTAAGTGAATATGCAATTTCAAGTTAAAAAGAATTGTTAAACAATTGAATGATGCAATTTCAAGTTAAAAAAGAATTGTTAAACAATTGAATGATGCAATTTCAAGTT
Organism: Picea mariana; assembly: GCA_032191745.1. Taxonomy (NCBI): domain Eukaryota; kingdom Viridiplantae; phylum Streptophyta; class Pinopsida; order Pinales; family Pinaceae; genus Picea; species Picea mariana. Next base: position 79,041 of record JASDQU011400395.1, on the reverse strand, counting down.
TCATATCTCTGATATTATATTGTAATTACGCCTTGAAAAGAGAATCGAAATTCCAGTTTAAATCGGTCTTTTACCAATGTGTTGTTGCATGCATTTAGTTATTTAATTTGGTGATTGTTCCTAAGAAACTGTATCGTTATTGAAAATTGCTATGAACATTTACAAGAATTTATGAAACCAAATTGCAAATTCTAGTGAAGCAATTGGGTAAAAACAATTTTTTGTTTCATGTTATAATACCATACAATCAATCTAAGAACCCATTACTGTACATTTATATTAATCGATAATTTATATCAAATCCTTCAAATTGATATAGGTGCATATTAAATATTCATTATTTGGTTTAACATTATATTAATTATTTCCTAATTTGATTTAGAGTATATATATATGTGTGTGTGTGATGTGTCAGAAAATAAATAGTGGTAGTTAAAAATAGCAATCTAATCTAATGCTCCAAGTGATACTTGTGATTATCAATACCTTATTTCAATGATGGCATGGTAAGCCAATTTTACATGCATTAGTGGTTGGCAATATTCCAAACCATGCAACATTTGTTGATCTTCCATTCATTAATTTTATATAATGGATTGTTTAAAATTCAATCAACAATTTGATTTATTACAACAATAATTATTGTGAATTTTTATGACTTTTGAGGAAGAAACACATGTTCTTAACTATTAAGCCCACTTATATATATATAATTAACGAATTTCCATAACTAAGCTCATAATTATAAATATTAGATAGTGAGAAAAATAAGTAAGTATATGAACCATATTATTAAATCATGGATGGAGGTTTCCATAAAAATAATACTTAATATCGTAATATTCAAGTTCAAGTTTTTTTTTTCTTCCTAACTTTCTTAATAATCATTGTTCTTAAATAAATTATTACTTGGTTTAAATAAACTATATAATGGGCATTAATGTAATTAGAGATCTTACTAAGCTAATGCCCATAGGGGTGTTACATTATTAATGCATTATGTTGTGTGTTTGGTCAACCTAATTGAGAGTTTGAGGGCTTACCATTTCCATCTGTTTTTTTCTTTAGATTCTTCTACTTTAGATTTTTATATTGAGGATATTGATCCTCCACTTCATACTCCTCCACCATCTCTTGCATGAGTAGATCAACCACCATCTCCTCCACCTCTACCATATATTGCATATTGCACGAACATATTGACCACTATATCCTTCTCCTCTAGTAGCTAAGTGACCACCATCTCCTCCTCTAGTAGCTAATTGACCACCACCTCCTCCAACAACCAATCCAACACCATCTCCTTTAGTAGTTGATTGACTCACTGCCACACCCATTGGACTCGGTATTGATGTTATGGTCATACCAGGTGATATAGTTTCTAGCAAAGAGATATATTATATGTCACATTATACAATATTATTTGGTAGAGGTATTGATGCCTCTGGCTCTAGTGGTGGAGGTATTGATGCCTTTGGCATTAGTGGTGGACCTAGCTTATAACAATTGTTGACATGTATACATTTGATTGTTGCCATGTATATTTGACATTTATATTTGGATTGAGATGCATATTTGACATATATGTTGATTTTGATATTATCGTTCATATGCATTAAGCCTTTTTATATCATGTTGATGATGATGTTGTTTTATTTATAAAATGTATTGTGTGTATGTTATGATTTATATTATTAATAATTTCTCTATTTTTAAATTAAATATGAGATGTATCAATTATTTAAATTTGAGATGCCATATCTCACACACACACACACACACACACATTATCATCCATGTAGATTATGTTTTTTATATCATGTTGATGTTGATGTTGATGTTGTTTGCTTTATAAATTGTATTGTGTATGTTAATGATTAACATCATTATTGATTTATTTATTTTTAAATCAAATTTCAGATATACCGCTCATTTAGATTTGAGTTGTCATATAATGTTCAACTTTAGTTAGAATCATTTAATGCCATTATATACTTTTAAACTATTTTTCAAGGTGAATTCTTTGTTGTGCAAGAAGATACAATATGTTGATTAAACATGTTTACAAACTTGATTAAATGATTTAATCAATGATTGTAGGATTTGATTAATATTTGAAATCAATTTTATGAATTAAATTATATTTTATAAACTTATTCTTAAATATTTTTACTAAATTTGTCATTAATTTTGATAAAATCAAACTTATTATAGTTAAATCTAACAAAATAATTATTCCTTCAATTTTGATAATATCATGCATATTATATCATGAAAATGATTCTTGATATTAGCAAGTTTTTTTTAGGGGTATGACTTTCACATCTACATTTAAACATAGGAAAAAAGTTTTGAACTTTACAATTATTACAAGTAATAAACTTAAATTTACTAATTTGCCATACATTAATACTTTTAAAATTGTTATAATTTACCATATATTTTAAAATTGTTTGTTTTCATTCTTTGGTGGTAGTAAATAAACGTGAAACATACAAAATTATTTTCCACTAGAATTATGAAAACTTAGATACACGATCAACAATGGGATCTTATGTTTTTTATTGAAATATGTGTTCTGTTCACATTAAACCTATGAATTGACTCAAGCATTGCAGATACACATGGCATTGTGCATGGTGTGTCTAGATTAAGGTTTTGAGGACATTGTTGTTAATTTAAAAGTTCAATATTTTGTGATTTTGGTCATACTCCACAACTGTGTGAGTGTTTTTTTTTCCACAAAAAAAATTGCATTTTTATATTAAAAATATTATAAAAATACATTCCTCATATACCTTCAAAAGCCCCCAGAATTCCCCAACTATCCCTCCATTTCTGATAGCCTTTGATACTGTTGTCATATTTTACTAGCACGAAACATGTTCCAACCTTTGCCTCCTACATATAATATCATCACTTTACTTATGTTCAGAAATAAGTTTACATTATCTACCAACATTGAAGAGATTGTCATCAAAAAAATTGTCGAGACTCATTGATTGCACCCTCAGTGAATTCCACCAAGTAGACTTCTCCAATAGGCAAAAATAATCCCTTCTTTGACAGTGCAACAGTTTTTGTTATTTAGTTCCCTATATATGTGACTAACAATACAATAATAAAAAGTGGTAATAACCTCCTTCAAGTGATGTGCTACATCCTGCACTTACACGTTATTGGTCGAGTGCTCTCCTTCCATCTAGTTGACAACCAACAAGGAAACCCCAAATACTTGAACATCTCTCAAAACACAATCAAAAGCTAATTTCAAAAGGAAATTCAATTGCTTCAACTCGGCTAGATTATTTGAACCCTTATCATTGTTTTCCTTAAAAGTATAATAGTGTGAGTTTGAAAGGAACAATAACCCCCCTAGCCCACATTGCTTATATGGTGCTTAGAACGCACCATCAAAGAAAACCCAGCTACGACTTTTGTCTATCATCAACTCCCCTATCTGGTGCGACAATTTCGGAGATGGATCCTCCATGACAAAATTGAAGAGTGACACGACTTGAGAGAACACTTGAAAAGTTGGAACATCCTTATCTACAAAGAGTTTACTACTACAAGGTAACCACACACCCCACATAAGAAGAAAAGATGACACTCTGAAAGGATTTAGTTCTGATTTAGTAAACCAACTCTAAAGGCATTGAACAAGATTCTCATTATCCCACATATCTCTTTGTCTCAACCAATTGTGGATATCATGGACCGTACTTGTTGGAAAAACATACACTCCAAAAATAAGTGTAGAGTTAATTCACTCGCCCTTCTATAGAGCATACAAATCCCTAGAATATGGACATTCCTTTTCTGTCGAACCTCCCAAGTCAACACTTTATTCTGCAATGCTAACCACATGAAAATACTATTCTTCTTTGGAACCTTCACCTTCCATATCCTTGTCTACCACCAGACTAGAGGTTCATGAGCTTTTGTCATCATAGATTGATATCCCTCCTTCACTATATATTCACCTCCCATCTTGTTCCCAAACCAAAAACATATATCTCTCTCATCTCAAAGTCTAATATGATATCTTTTTAATTCAATTATAAAGGACTCCCATTCCCTCTTCCAATCTACTTATAAACCCAATTCCCTATCTGAATTCCAATCTTGTGACCAAATGTTAGTTCTGTCCAGGGCACTAAAGTCCTTTAAATTTCTAGCATTCTTCCTGCGTAGAAAAAAAACTAACTCTATATAAAGTTTGACCTAGTTTCCAAACCCCATAATGGCATGGTACCCCACATTCACTTCTTCGCCATTTCCAACACTCCAACACAAGTATCTTCCTATCACTGGAAAGGAAGATACAATCTCCTTCCAACAAGTAGAGCCATTTTTCCAGGACTTATCCTCCCTCCTTATCCAAGTTAATATAGAATCATGTACCAGGTATTTTTGAAAAATCAATCTATTCCACATATTCCCCTTGGTTATCAAATTCCACAAAGACTTCGTTGCCAATGTTGTACTAAAGGCATGAATATTCTTGAGAACCTATCCACCCTTCTCCTTAGGTTTCAAAATCAACTTCCAACTTTTCCAATGAACACCCTCTTGACCTTCCTTTCTACTCCAAAGGAAACTAACTCATAGTTTCTTGATCTTGTCTAAACATCCTTTGGGAATATGAACCGAAAATTGCTAGTAAATCAGTGTCGCTTGAAGAACCAATTGAACTAGTGTCAACCAACCATCGTAGGACAACCACTAATAGCACCGATGGTGAATTCACTTTTCTATTTTTCCTATGATCCATCTCTAGTCCTACTATTTGCAAGCATTTATCTTAAGCAAGAAACCAATATACTTGAACCCTTCACTAAAGTCCAAGGCATGAAAATGAAAAACATCATTAACTCCTCTCTTATCCTATTATCCACCCCATTAAAACATAACATTGATTTGTCGAAATTTATCGTCATCCATGTTTCCTTCTTATGCAAGCTAAGAATATCTTCTACGGTTTGGCCTTCAACCAAAGACCCATTTTTAGATAGCATAACAGTGCCAACAAATAAAAATTGAGTCAACATAAAAATTTCTCCCACTTTAATCCATTTTAATATTCCAATTATTTTTGCCTCTAAGATAGCACAACTCAAACCCTCCACCACTAGTAGGAAGAGGTTAGGGGAAAAAGGACACCCTTGATGGAGTCCTCAACTAGGATTAAAGAATGGAGAAGAAGACCCATTTTCTATCACTAAAAAATAAATAGACATTACACATGACATAATCCATTTAACCAAACTTAAAGTGAAACCAATGTGTATTAGGAGAATTCTCAAATAAAACCAACAAACATGATCATATATGCCTTTGATAAATCTAACTTTACCACCATTGCATTGAGATTCTTTATCTTTATATTGCGAATTCCCTCTTCTGCTTCCCCAATGCATCATGTATTTGTCTACCTTCCATAAAACCAAATTGTTCTATGGAGATTACTTTCGACAAAAATTTCTTGAGTCTCACCACTAGTATTTTAGCTATGATTTTATAAACACAATTGCAGAACGATATTGGCCAGAAGTCACCAAAATCTGTTGGATTTTCAACTTTTACGATCAAAGCAATGAAGGTATAATTAAAATTTGGAAGAACCCTCATTATTACTCTAACCTCCTCGACCACCCTGAACAAATACTTGCCCACCATCTTAAGTAAAGCTATAAAAAACTCTATCATCCACCCATCTAGACTCAGGCTTTTCCCCTTTTGAAAAGCCAAAAGACCCCTTGAAAGTTCTTCTAGACTAATTTCCTCAAGCAACTCTTCATTGTCTTCATTTGAGACCAATCAAGGGAAAAATGAGCATACCATGAAAAACTCCGCTAATTTTTCCCCTTCAGGCTCCTTATATATATTGGTGAAGTGTTCTACCCCTGCTTGAGCTAAATTCTTGAAGCCACGAACTCAAACACCTTCACCATTCGATAGCTTCAAGAACGTATTCACATTCTTCTGGTAGCTGGAAAAACGATGAAATAACTTTGCGTTCTCATCACCTAACTCTAGCCATACCACTTTACTCTTCATATACCAATCTACCTCCCTATCTTGCAGAAGCTTTGCCCTTTTGTTCTCTAACTCTGTCAACATTTTGAGTTCCTGCTTAGAAAAAAAAATCCACCGATTATTGAAGATATTTTCGACAACTGCCTCCAATTCCTTTAAAGTTTTATCTTTGAGTTGGACTCTATTCGTAGACCACTTGATCACCTTTATTCTCAGCTTTAGAAGGGAATTTTCAAACTACCTACTCATTGAAACCCCATTCTCTACCTTTTATGGAATCCATTCTCTTTTCGCGAGATCTATATAGTCCTCCTCCTCAATCCAAATCAATTAAAATTAAAGGGTGCCAACATCTTATATTCTGGTTTTATAAACTCCAAGAGGAATAGATTATGGTTAGAGCCACCACCTGTACCAACCCAACCCAAATTCAATACCTCCCCAAAAATCCTAAGAATGGTCTGCCACTAAAAAATGATCCAACCACTTGGAGACCCCCACTGCTTGTAATATCTTATTGTGCAAAGTGGGTTTAATTTTAATTGGCTCCACATCCACAAGGTCAACACTATGCCAAAAATAATATGATTGGACATTTATGCAAGTCACAGGACCCCGAATCTCTGATCTACCCAATGTAAAGTTCATATCTCCCCTACTTATCAGGTTCACCTCCTTTAATATTGATAAAGAGAATACCTAGTCCCAAAAACGTTTATGTCTACCATAAGGCCCATATAAATTCAACACTATTAGTTGGGTATCCAAGCTTGCACTTTTGAAATCAATGCATAGTCATGAATGCATAGAGAGTTGATTCATTAGTTTTACATATGATCTCCATCATGGTAATAAACCACCTGACATACCACAAGCATCAACCCACTAAAAGTCCTCGTTAACAAATAACTTCTTTAAATTCATTTTTATTAGATCCCCCTTACACATAGTTTCCCATTAAGACAGATATATGGCCTCTCCTTCTTAAATAATCTATGAAGGGATAGTATTTTGATAGGGCTACCTAGACCCCTTACATTTAAATAGAGAAGCTTCATTTTGAAACCCTGGTTGCAGGTTGACCTTCTCTAAGAGCCAAAGTTAAGATTTTATGTTCCCCTTGTAATACTTCCACCATGAACTTATTCTAAGCATGGTAAATGTGATATTTTCTACCTACTCTCGAACTTTCGAGCATATTCTTAGGGTCTAGACCGAAACGCCCGATAGAGTTAGATTCATCAATTGTAATTATCCCCTTCAATATTGACTGGTAAGAATTCCTAGAAAAGTCCCCACTAATAGAAGAATAGCTTATGCTAGAGAGGTTTCCTCCCCCCTCACCCAACATAGAGGAAGAAGGACATTTTGAAGTTTCAACACAAAGGTTGTCCCTTGAACAACTTGGAGGGATAATTCTATCCAGGACGCGCATAACCTTGTTTTTCTATAGAACCCCACTTCCCCCCCAGGAACTAAGAGCCCACTTGGAGATGTATTATATATGTGATCTTCCTTGAAATCTACAACCATGTTGACAACCTCCCCTTCTACAACTAATGATATTGTTCCCATCTTCTCTACCCCTAGCACAT
>JASDQU011400395.1:44733-65685 GCA_032191745.1 Picea mariana | reverse complement strand
TTATAACAGGACTGAAATCAAACATACATCTCAATCCAGTTAAAACAATCCATGTGAATCCTTCAATCATGGACACTTCAGTATCAGAGGAAAAAAGGATGAAAAGGAAGCTGACTTTCATTAAACAGGAAGTCTCAAATCAAAATACATGACCAGAAAACCAGAGCTTCATTAAAACTTTACAATACGGGAGCCTAGCTCAACCATCGACCATAACAAAATATCAAAAATACATACATATACTAAGAGAAAATCGCCACTACAAGCAGAGTCGTGCTCGAGTCATTACATTCAAGACTTTACATCTGCATGCTCTCTGGCAGACTGTGTATGCAGTCTTCTATCAGACGCGAGCTTTTTATCAGTCTGTCTGTGTCTTCTCTGTCAGACTGTGCATGCAGCTCTTTGTCAGAAGTGAGCTCAGGCAGTCTGCCAGTCCTTTTCGAGCTTTCCAATTATGGGGGAGACGATGTTCAACCACTGCCCATGCTTTCAATAACTGCTTCATCGGGATCAGGATGAGTAGAGTCAACTCTGCACCTGGAAAACGTGTTGGCCGCACCCCGTGAATATCTGCCACTTGTCTCTTCGTTGGACGTTTGCAGGGAACACTGGTAGGCGAACATGGACGCTGACAACTAGGAGCTGGAGAGAAGTTTGGCGCAAAATCACAGGCTATAATGGGTCGATAGTGGCCATGTGGAAGACAGGTGGCGGAGCGGTGACTGGGAACGTGTGGGCGTCAGTGCACGAGAGCTAAGGTGTAAAGGCGCAGGGGTAGTGTTGTAAAGGGAGGGGACATGGAGGTAGAGGGGAGTGGCAAGTCAGAGGTAAGCAACGATGACAGTGAAGGGAGATGGAGCGTGAGTGGGGACACGTGTTGGGAGGTAAGAGGGGGAGAAAAGACAAGGGACAGGGACAGGCACATGAGAATGTGAGTGGAAGATAGGTGGTGGCAGGAGCGTGAGCAGCATTGGGAGGTGGTAAGGTGGTTAGCTTGGAGGGGGGGGGAGGAAGCAAATGGTTTAAGTCGGGGGGGGGTCCGAGTTTTCTTGGAGGCAGCGTGTTAGTGCGAAGCCCGCGCTAGAAAACCACCTACTCAGACCCCCCCCCTGTTAAAGGCAGAAGGTCGGGGGGGTCCGATATTTGATGTGGACTTTAGATTTGAGCGCATTATGCTCAACCGCCCAGATCTACGTGCGCCTTAGCACAACGTGCCAATATGTCAAATCATTCCTCTCAACCTTGGATATAACACATTTTGTGGGTTTTTAGCCCGCTTTCCTTCATTTTTTTGCCAAGGGGTCAATTCCTAAGGGAAAACACTCATTTACAAACATATGTGCTAACAACACCTTCTATATTGAGGGAATTATTAGGCCTTCTGGAGTCGGTTGTCCAAACAAAGAAAGGAGTGGGAATGGTGACTGCCAAGCAAAATTACTAATAATTAATACATATTAAAGAAGACACGCGGTACAACCAATGATTCATTGACCTCATACAGGTTGCAGTTAGAGCTTATGTGATTAATGATACAAAGTATCCTAGATCTAGGATTAGAATTTAGATAGATTTAGGATTTTATTTGTAGCTTCCACTTGGACTTTAGGCTAGGGTTCATATCATACACAAAAGCCTCTATCATACATTCAAGAACTCCAATTCTTATTGGTACATTGGTTTAATTGCTATTTTGTCTAGAATACTTCACTCTGTGTTGCACACATAATACACTCCATATTACTCATCAATCCTTCGATAGATATCTTTATATAAAATTTATCACTGAATAATTGTGTTTTCTTGATTAGATTTGAGCTTTTCACATTTAATGTAAGAGTAGTCAGCATGAGCTTTTCACATTTAGTGTCGAGTAGTCTGCATGGTGCTTTGAACTAATAACATTATAAATATCAAATCAAATTTCATTATACAAAGAAATATTCAAAATATTGAATCCATTTTTACATTAAAAATAATAATTTTATTAATTTAAAACACTAATTTGTACAAAGATCGTTTGACCGTATCACCACAAACCTAGAAAATAAAATTGTTTTTCAATTGTTGGATACTAACCACAAAATGTGCATTACCATTTCAGAGACCATGGAGGTCCCATGGTTTAAAACGGAATTCAAGGATGATCCTTCACACCTTGTGAAGTTGATTGAATCCTCCACTCTGTATATCATTGAAAACAACTTTCAAAAAGTTTGCTAAAATTCCATGACTCCTTAAAAGATAAAATGTGGACAAGTATTCACAAGCCATTTCTCTTGGTAAACTTGTTATTTCTCATCCACTAAAATAAGCCACTAACCTAATGTTATAGTAGTTGCATGGACATGGAATCCTATGAAAAAAAGATACACAATATCTCTCGTCCATAATGTACGACCACCAATGTGATATGAAACAAGGTTGTTGGGCAGCAAATACTTGCAGCTGTTGCAAAATCATTATATAAGATAAAAATTTGAAATCATTTGATTATTAGGTGTATATTTTTTTATTCATTCAAAGGAATAGATAATTAGTAAATTAATAATAATAAAATTGTAAATATTTATTCTAATTTTTTTAAATATTTATAAATTAATCATTTGATTATTAGCTGAACTAATTTTATTTTAATAAATTAATAATGATAAAATTGTAAATGTCTATCTTTTAAATTTAACATTTTCTTATTAAATCAGTTACATAATAAAATAAAATTAGAAATTTTTTGAATTTTGCCGTCATTAAGAATTAAAAAAGGAGAAGTGACCAAAATCCATTCCAGGTACAAAGAGTTAATGTTCACCATCACTAACTGCAAACACGCTTGCATTTATTTCCCTTATTTTTACGCTGTGGGGCTGTGGTATGAGCAATAAGAGGTTGGTTTTAATAACCAATCACATTTCCGAAAAAAAAGCTTTTAAATTTTACATCAAATCCTTCAAATTGATATAGGTGCATATTAAATATTCATTATTTGGTTTAACATTATATTAATTATTTCCTAATTTGATTTAGAGTATATATATATGTGTGTGTGTGATGTGTCAGAAAATAAATAGTGGTAGTTAAAAATAGCAATCTAATCTAATGCTCCAAGTGATACTTGTGATTATCAATACCTTATTTCAATGATGGCATGGTAAGCCAATTTTACATGCATTAGTGGTTGGCAATATTCCAAACCATGCAACATTTGTTGATCTTCCATTCATTAATTTTATATAATGGATTGTTTAAAATTCAATCAACAATTTGATTTATTACAACAATAATTATTGTGAATTTTTATGACTTTTGAGGAAGAAACACATGTTCTTAACTATTAAGCCCACTTATATATATATAATTAACGAATTTCCATAACTAAGCTCATAATTATAAATATTAGATAGTGAGAAAAATAAGTAAGTATATGAACCATATTATTAAATCATGGATGGAGGTTTCCATAAAAATAATACTTAATATCGTAATATTCAAGTTCAAGTTTTTTTTTTCTTCCTAACTTTCTTAATAATCATTGTTCTTAAATAAATTATTACTTGGTTTAAATAAACTATATAATGGGCATTAATGTAATTAGAGATCTTACCAAGCTAATGCCCATAGGGGTGTTACATTATTAATGCATTATGTTGTGTGTTTGGTCAACCTAATTGAGAATTTGAGGGCTTACCATTTCCATCCATCTTTTTCTTTAGATTCTTCTACTTTAGATTTTTGTATTGAGAATATTGATCCTCCACTTCATACTCCTCCACCATCTCTTGCATGAGTAGATCAACCACCATCTCCTCCACCTCTACCATATATTGCATATTGCATGAACATATTGACCACTATATCATTCTCCTCTAGTAGTTAAGTGACCACCATCTCCTCCTCTAGTAGCTAATTGACCACCACCTCCTCCAACAACCAATCCAACACCATCTCCTTTAGTAGTTGATTGACTCACTGCCACACCCATTGCACTTGGTATTGATGTTATGGTCACACCAGGTGATACAGTTCCTAGCAAAGAGATATATTATATGTTACATTATACAATATTATTTGGTAGAGGTATCGATGCCTCTAGCTCTAGTGGTGGAGGTATTGATGCCTTTGGCATTAGTGGTGTACCTAGCTTATAACAATTGTTGACATCTATACATTTGATTGTTGCCACGTATATTTGACATTTATATTTGGATTGAGATGCATATTTGACATATATGTTGATTTTGATATTATCGTTCATATGCATTAAGCCTTTTTATATCATGTTGATGTTGATGTTGATGTTGATGTTGTTTTATTTATAAAATGTATTGTGTGTATGTTATGATTTATATTATTAATAATTTCTCTATTTTTAAATTAAATATGATATGTATCAATTATTTAAATTTGAGATGCCATATCTCACACACACACACATTATTATCCATGTAGATTATGTTTTTTATATCATGTTGATGTTGATGTTGTTTGCTTTATAAATTGTATTGTGTATGTTAATGATTAACATCATTATTGATTTATTTATTTTTAAATCAAATTTCAGATATACCGCTCATTTAGATTTGATTTAGATTTGAGTTGCCATATAATGCTCAACTTTAGTTAGAATCGTTTAATGTCATTATATACTTTTAAACTATTTTTCAAGGTGAATTCTTTGTTGTGCAAGAAGATACAATATGTTGATTAAACATGTTTAGAAACTTGATTAAATGATTTAATCAATGATTGTAGGATTTGATTAATATTTTAAATCATTTTTTTGAATTAAATTATATTTTGTAAACTTATTCTTAAATATTTTTACTAAATTTGTCATTAATTTTGATAAAATTAAACTTATTATAGTTAAATCTAACAAAATAGTTATTCCTTCAATTTTATATAGTGATAATATCATACATATTATATCATGAAAATGATTCTTGATATTAGCAAGTTTTTTTTAGGGGTATGACTTTCACATCTACATTTAAACATAGAAAAAAAAATGAACTTTACAATTATTACAAGTAATAAACATAAATTTACTAATTTACCATACATTAATACTTTTAAAATTGTTATAATTTACTAATTTACCATATATTAATACTTTTAAAATTGTTTGTTTTCATTCTTTAGTGGTAGTAAATAAATGTGAAACATACAAAATTACTTTCCACTAGAATTATGAAAACTTAGATACACGATCAACAGTGGGATCTTATGTTTTTTACAGTAAATAAATGTGAAACATACAAAATTACTTTCCACTAGAATTATGAAAACTTAAATACACGATCAACAATGGGATTTTATGTTTTTTACTAAAATATGTGTTAGAGTGATGTTCACATTAAACCTATGAATTGAATCAAGCATTGTAGATACACATGGCATTGTGCATGGTTTGTCTGGATTAAAGTTTTGAGGACATTGTTATTAATTTAAAAGTTCAATATTTTGTGATTTTGGTCATACTCCACAATTGTGTGAGTGTTTTTTTTTCCACAAAAAAAAATTGCATTTTTATATTCAAAATATTATAAAAATGCATTCTTCATATGCCTTCAAAAGCCCTAGAATTCCCCAACTATCCCTCCATTTATGCTAGCCTTTGTTACTATTGTCATATTTTACTAGCACGAAACATGTTCCAACCTTTGCCGCCTACATATAATATCATCATTTTACTTATGTTCACAAATAAGTTTACATTATCTACCAACATTGAAGAGATCGTCATCAAAAAAATTGTCGAGACTCATTGATTGCGCCCTCAGTGAATTCCACCAAGTAGACTTCCCCAATAGGCAAAAATAAGCCCTTCTTTGACAGTGCAACAATTTTTGTTATTTAGTTCCCTATATACGTGACTAACAATACAATAATAAAAAATTGTAATAACCTCCTTCAAGTGATGTGCTACATCCTGCACTTACACGTTATTGGTCGAGTGCTTTCCTTCCATCTAGTTGACAACCAACAAGGAAACCCCAAATACTTGAACATCTCTCAAAACACAATCAAAAGCTAATTTCAAAAGGAAATTCAATTGCTTCAACTCGGCTAGATTATTTGAACCCTTATCATTGTTTTCCTTAAAAGTATAATAGTGTGAGTTTGAAAGGAACAATAACCCCCCTAGCCCACATTGCTTATATAGCGCTTAGAATGCACCATCAAAGAAAACCCAGCTACGACTTTTGTCTATCATCAACTCCCCTATCTGGTGCGACAATTTGGGAGATGGATCCTCCTTGACAAAATTTAAGAGTGCCACGACTTGAGAGAACACTTGAAAAGTTGGAACATTCTTATCTACAAAGAGTTTACTACTACAAGGTAACCACACACCCCACATAAGAAGAAAAGATGATGCTCCGAAAGGATTTAGTTCTGATTTAGTAAACCAACTCTAAAGGCATTGAACAAGATTCTCATTATCCCACATATCTCTTTGTCTCAACCAATTGTGGATATCATGGACCGTACTTGTTGGAAAAACATACACTCCAAAAATAAGTGTAGAGTTGATTCACTCGCCCTTCTATAGAGCATACAAATCCCTAGAATATGGACATTCCTTTTCTGTCGAGCCTCCCAAGTCAGCACTTTATTCTGCAATGCTAACCACATGAAAATATTATTCTTCTTTGGAACCTTCACCTTCCATATCCTCGTCTACCACTAGACTAGAGGTTCATGAGATTTTGTCATCATAGATTGATATCCCTCCTTCACTATATATTCACCTCCCATCTTGTTCCCAAACCAAAAAAATATATCTCTCTCATCTCGAAGTCTAATATGATATCTTTTTAATTCAATTATAAAGGACTCCCATTCCCTCTTCCAATCTACTTATAAACCCAATTCCTTATCTGAATTCCAATCTTGTGACCAAATGTTAGTTCTGTCCAGGGCACTAAAGTCCTTTAAATTTCTAGCATTCTTCGTGCGTAGAAAAAAAACTAACTCTATATAAAGTTTTACCTAGTTTCCAAACCCCATAATGGCATGGACCCCCACACTCACTTCTTCGCCATTTCCAACACTCCAACACAAGTGTCTTGCTATCACTGGAAAGGAAGATACAATCTCCTTCCAGCAAGTAGAGCCATTTTTTCAGGACTTATCCTCCCTCCTTATCCAAGTTAATATAGAATCATGTACCAGGTATTTTTGAAAAATCAATCTATTCCACATATTTCCCTTGGTTATCAAATTCCACAAGGACTTAGTTGCCAATGTTGTACTAAAGGCATGAATATTCTTGAGAACCTGTCCACCCTTCTCCTTAGGTTTCAAAATCAACTTCCAACTTTTCCAATGAACGCCCTCTTGACCTTCCTTTCTACTCCAAAGGAAACCGACTCATAGTTTCCTGATCTTGTCTAAACATCCTTTGAGAATATGAACCAAAAATTGCTAGTAAATTAGTGTCGCTTGAAGAACCAATTGAACTAGTGTCAACCAACCACCGTAGGACAACCACTAATAGCACCGATGGTGAATTCACTTTTCTATTTTTCCTATGATCCATCTCTAGTCCTACTATTTGCAAGCATTTATCTTAAGCAAGAAACCAATACACTTGAACCCTTCACTAAAGTCCAAGGCATGAAAATGAAAAACATCATTAACTCCTCTCTTATCCTATTATCCACCCCATTAAAACATAACATTGATTTGTCGAAATTTATCATCATCCATGTTTCCTTCTTATGCAAGCTAAGAATATCTTCTACAGTTTGGCCTTCAACCAAAGACCCATTTTTGAATAGCATAACATCATCAATAAATAACAATTGAGTCAACATAAACTTTTCTCCCACTCTAATCCATTTTAATCTTCCAATTATTTTTGCCTCTAAGATAGCACAACTCAAACCCTCCACCACTAGTAGGAAGAGGTTAGGGGAAAGAGGACACCCTTGATGGAGTCCTCGACTAGGATTAAAGAATGGAGAAGAAGACCCATTTTCTATCACTAAAAAATAAATAGACGTTACACATGACATAATCCATTTAACCAAACTTAAAGTGAAACCAATGTGTATTAGGAGAATTCTTAAATAAAACCAACAAACATGATCATATATGCCTTTGATAAATCTAACTTTACCACCATTGCATTGAGATTCTTTATCTTTATATTGCGAAGTCCCTCTTCTGCTTCCCCAATGCATCATGTATTTGTCTCCCTTCCATAAAACCAAATTGTTCTATGGAGATTACTTTCGACAAAAATTTCTTGAGTCTCACCACTAGTATTTTAGCTATGATTTTATAAACACAATTACACAACGATATTAGCCAGAAGTCACCAAAAATTGTTGGATTTTCAACTTTTACGATCAAAGCAATGAAGGTATAATTAAAATTTGGAAGAACCCTCATTATTACTCTAACCTCCTCGACCACCCTTAAAAAATACTTGCCCACCATCTTAAGTAAAGCTATAAAAAACTCTATCATCCACCCATCTAGACTCAGTCTTTTCCCCTTTCGAAAAGCCAAAAGACCCCTTGAAAGTTCTTCTAGACTAATTTCCTCAAGCAACTCTTCATTGTCTTCATTTGAGACCAATCAAGGGAAAAATGAGCATACCATGACAAACTCCACTAATTTTTCCCCTTCAGGCTCCTTATATATATTGGTGAAGTGTTCTACCCCTGCTTGAGCTAAATTCTTGAAGCCACGAACTCGAACACCTTCACCATTCGATAGCTTCGAGAACGTATTCACATTCTTCTGGTAGCTGGAAAAGAGATGAAATAACTTTGTGTTCTCATCACCGAACTCTAGCCATACCACTTTACTCTTCATATGCTAATCTACCTCCCTATCTTGCAGAAGCTTTTCCCTTTTGTTCTCTAACTCTGTCAACATTTTGAGTTCCTGCTTAGAAAAAAAATCCACCGATTATTGAAGATATTTTCGACAACTGCCTCCAATTCCTTTAAAGTTTTATCTTTGAGTTGGACTCTATTCGTAGACCACTCGATCACCTTTCTTCTCAGCGTTAGAAGGGAATTTTCAAACTACCTACTCATTGAAACCCCATTCTCTACCTTGTATGGAATCCATTCTCTTTTCGCCAGATCTATATAGTCCTCCTCCTCAATCCAAATCAAATTAAAATTAAAGGGTGCCAACATCTTATATTCTGGTTTTATAAACTCCAAGAGGAATAGATTATGGTTAGAACCACCACCTGTACCAACCCAACCCAAATTCAATGCCTCCCCAAAAATCCTAAGAAATGATCTACCACTAAAAAATGATCCAACCACTTGGAGAACCCCACTGCTCGTAATATATTATTGTGCAAAGTGGGTTTAATTTTAATTGGCTCCACATCCACAAGGTCAACACTATGCAAAAAATAATATGATTGGACATCTATGCAAGTCGCAGGACCTCGAATCTCTGATCTACCCAATGTAAAGTTCATATCTCCCCTACTTATCAGGTTCACCTCCTTTAATATTGATAAAGAGAATACCTAGTCCCAAAAACATTTATGTGTACCATAAGGCCCATATAAATTCAACACTATTAGTTGGGTATCCAAGCTTGTGCTTTTGAAATCATGCATAGTCATGAATGCATATAGATTTGATTCATTAGTTTTATATATGATCTCCATCATGGAAATAAACCACCCGACATACCACAAGCATCAACCCACTAAAAGTCCCAGTTAACAAATAACTTCTTTAAATTCCTTTTTATTAGATCCCCCTTACACATAGTTTTCCATTAAGAATGATATATGGCCTCTCCTTCTTAAATAATCTATAAAGGGATAGTATTTTGATAGGGATACCTAGACCCCTTACATTTAAATAGAGAAGCTTCATTTTGAAACCCTGGTTGCAGGTTGACCTTCTCTAAGAGCCAAAGTTAAGATTTTATGTTCCCCTTGTAATATTTCCACCATGAACTTATTCTAAGCATGGTAAATGAGATATTTTCTACCTACTCTCGAACTTCCAAGCATATTCTTAGGGTCTAGACCTAAACCCCGAATAGACTTAGATTCATCAATTGTAATTATCCCATTCAATATTGACTGGTAAGAATTCCTAGAAAAGTCCCCACTAACAGAAGAATAGCGTATGCTAGAGAGGTTTCCTCCCCCCTCACCCAACATAGAGGAAGAAGGGCATTTTGAAGTTTCAACACAAAGGTTGTCCCTTGAACAACTTGGAGGACTAATTCTATCGAGGACGTGCAGAACCTTGTTTTTCTATAGAATCCCACTTCCCCCCCATGAACTAAGAGCCCACTTGGAGATGTATTATATATGTGATCTTCCTTGAAATCTACAACCATGTTGACAACCTCCCCTTCTACAACTAATGATATCGTGCCCATCTTCTCTACCCCTAGCACATGTGTCCCTTTCACAACCCTCCTCGTTTGATCCAAAAACTTAGTAGAAGCATGNAACTTGATTCCTTTCCGCACTTCTTCACAAAAAAAAAAATCCCCCCCATTTGACTTTTTTATCTGAGAATTTGACGAACCAAATAACACTGAGGGAGATATCCCTATTGGATTACACCTTCTCCACTCCTATTTTCAATCCACATGCTCCTTTCCATAGGAAATAACATCCACTAAAACCCCACTACTGAGGAGAATCCCTTCCTTTATGACAATTTTCCTTGTGGATAGAGCTGTTTCTTTTTTCTACCATTTTATTTTATGAATGGCCTATAACAATCCTTGACCACATGTCCAATATCATGACACCTCACACATCTAAAAGGGACATTACCATAATCTAAAATCTAGGCATACTCCTTGTCTCCCACTTCAACATTGATACTTTATATCAAGCCTTCTGTAAGATTAATACTTACCAAGATCTTCGCCACAACCTTGTATGTTGAATATTTATAAGACATGTCCACCATTTGTGTATTCCCCAAATAGTTCCCTAGATCCCACAAAAACTTATCATTCCAGAGTTCTAAAGGCAATGCAAGGAGTTCAACCCTAATGAGAAAATTCCGTGTTACTTCCCAACGCGAATCAAAACATGGATGCCATAGTGTTAAGTTGAGCAAACAAGCTCCCTAAAACCATCAGCCACTCAATATTTTCACTGCATCTTCTTCAGTATTAAAAATGAATCAAAGCCATCCCTTTGCCAATATGTTTAAAATAGGTCAATATCCCAATAATCTTTCCCATGAGTGCCCTACCCAATCCCTAATGGAAAGCTCTGAAAGGGATAACACGAGAAACTATCCAGAATCATTTTTACCTACATAATCCAAAGCTTTGTGAACCCGTTTATCCTCACCAACTATCATTTTAACCCCCCCTTCCTTATGCTTAATAATATTCCTCTAGTTCTTCATACATATCGACTTCTCCTTCCTTTCATTCCCCATGACACCCAACTCTCATAACTTGTCAATTCCTGCACATCCAGATAATTCCCCACAAAACCTCCCTCTAAAAATACATCTCTGAATTGATTTAGAAAATAAACAACATTAGGGGACCAAACCCTAGATTTTTATGGAGATATCTCATAGGCTCCAATGCACAAGGGAGAAAAGAGTCAATTACTTGACTCAACCTCCGAAGTAAATGCTTGATCAACATCATGCAGTACCTTATTCCTTTAACAATTAAAACCAATCCACTTGGGGATCTTCCCCACTAGACAGGACTCTTGACCTCCCTTACACTCCTTATCCACCTCATCATACATATGATAGTGACTGAGAAAAACCAATACAAAAACTATCGCGTCGCTGGATGCCAAAGATGATTCCAACGATAAAAAATTATTGCCCTCACCTGTCGCAACCCTAGGGTATTTTCCCCTCCCCATTCACACCAAAACTTTCAACCCTGCCACGTTAGATTTTATTAGCATATGAGAACATGAGAATCCAAAGAGGTCCACCATGTCCAACGAATTAAATCTAAATTCTACCAGTTTACCAACGTAGACATAATGATCCAACAAAAAACCTTGGCCTAGGGTTTATGTAGATGCCCCCCGATTTGATAACTATGTTCTTTATGTTATGGAATTTTCTTATTTTTTTATAAGTGTGTTGGTTATGTTTGAAAAATATGTGGGTGTTTTTTTGTGTTAAAGAGTTTTTGAAGTGTGTAAAATGTTTGGTTGGGATCAATGATACCAACAATCCATGTTTCAAAAGATGTAGAGCTTTTACATATGAAGTAATGTGTTTGATATTTTATAATTGTTTTTTCTAAGTTATCAAAAATATTTAACACATGTTTAATCAAATAAATTGATTTAATTAAAGGTTGATAGAAAATGTTAGCTTTTATTTCCAAACTCTATATCTAATATATTATTTTAATAAAAATGAATGGATTTATTGAACCAAGTTATCTAATATAATGTTATAATATTATTTTTTTAAAAGAACACTTATATTTTACATTAGAAAATTGTTGTAGTTGCATTGGTCATCATAATAACATTAAAATATAGGGCATGTCCCAAAAATTGAAGTTAAAATTGTCCAAAAGACTGCAGACTTATCTACTAAAGAAACGTGGAAATCCTTTGTAGACGATTCTAAAAAGATACTTTTGGTATAAATTCTATCGAAGATGCCCAAAAGTTTCAAAACATTTAAACACTAATTATCATATAAAGGCATGTTGATTGTTGTCTTCCTCCTGGTTCTCTGATATGACCTAAAATCCCTAGTCTATACCCCATCATTTCCACATCATCATGCTGCTACAACATAGTTTATTCTTCTTTGATTTTCTCAACAATTGACCCAATAGATAGTTTCACATTTGAGGCAATATAAATGGGACTTCGAGCTAGATTTATGACCATTTAATGAAGAGAAACACACTTAGCTTTAAGGGATTCTATTTTCATCTTCTAATTATGCATATTTTTCATGATGAAGGCATATTCATTATTTCTAATTTCCTCCTTAGAGGGCATCCTACCAATCATAGAGAAATGTGAATTCCTATTATTTACAATAAGCATTTCATGTCTTCTCAAAACACTATGGATATCAATGGTTTCACACAATCAACATCTCCCAGAATGTGAGTGGTTTTCCATTCTAAAATCACTACATACTGCTTGCAAATTCCCCCTTCCAAATCATAGGCTCAAATAGTAGATTACCATAGCCAATTACTAGACCCTTTTCCAACATCCCCTCAAACAAACGACAATAGGTTAAAAGAACATAAAAATCAAAGTTTGTTCCACGTAAATTTTAGAGACTGTACTTTTGTTTTTCCATGTAGAGAGAGTGTTGATTCATAAGAGTCTTCAGAAGAATTAGCAAAGTCTAAGTGAAAAAATTAAGTCACCCAAGGAAGTCCAATAAACAACCAACGCGGGGTCCAACAAGCCATCCAAAAACCATGATCCCAATTTTGTAGCCTTCTTAATGCCTCAAGATAGGAGGGAGGAAAATCCTAATTCAAACTGGTTCAAAACAAAGGAATCCACCACAATGCAAGAAACCACAAAGCCTCCCCTTCAGGCATTCCAAAATACTCCTCCAAAATCATTATCCCACTTGTGAAAGAACCCTTGAAGTTACGTTGTAATTGATTAGCCTACTTCAACAATAATCCACCAATGCATGAAGTTATTGAGGGGGTAGCGCTCCTTGAATGTCGAATTCCATAATTTAATCACCCTTGCCACTTGAAATTCCACTTGGATTTCATCRAATGCTTATTAATAACTATCAATTRAAAACTTAAGGAATGGGGGAAGATAAAAATATTTTTTTGGTTATTAGAACTCCATTATCTGACCGAGAGGCCATATTATCGAGATGATATGTCTGATTGTTTTTTTTTGTAAGCTATATAGAATACTTCATATTAACAGGTAAAGACTATGTACAATGTCTGAGCTCCTGGTCTGCCACTAAGGAAAACAAAACCAATAACAAAAAAATATTTTATTTGTCAAAAATAACTTGAGAAGCATATAAAACTTGGAAATTCATAACATAAGATGTTGGAGTTTAATGCCTAAATAGTAATAACTTCTATAAGTTTGGATAAGATACTGGTATCTAGGATGAGGAGGGGCCATAGCCTCTCTACCTCTGAAACTAGCGAGCCAAAAAAATAATAATCCTAACTTGATCAAAATTAAGCATTCAGAACATTATCATCATCAACAGGAATGGAGAGGATTGTCTCCCAATTTTCACTTCACAGTCACCCAATCTGGGGGGCGATATCAGTTGAGCAATCCTTGTTAAGGGAAAAATTAATAAAGGGATCCTTATGAGACTCCAAAGGCATGCAATCTATGTTGACTTGTTCATTGGCTAGATGATCAACAAGATGATAAGACATCGAATAAGAAGGATAAGAAGAAGACCAATCGATATTGCGGAAATATAGGACATGTTGAGAAGGTTTGCTAGAAGAAGACCAAATATATTGAGGATATGGTCAAGAAGCTTGAAGGTGAGGTGTCAACTAGTCAATCAATTGACCTACAACATTGACTTTAGGAAGGTAAGGGAGATAATTTTATTTCCTCTATTGATACATCTTAGGCATTGCATGCTTGCACTTCTAAAAGTGCGCAAATAATCGACATTGGTTATACCCACCATATGACTAAAGATGCTTCTCTCTTTTTTTAATTAAATAAGGCTATAGAAGAAAAAGCATTTGTTGCAAATAATTATGCACTTATTGTTTCTATTTGTGGTAGAATTGAATGTCAACATCGTGTGATCACTAATGTGTATCATGTACCAAGTTTGAGTGCCAATTTATTCAATTGAGCTATACTGACAAGAAGGTTGAATTATGTCCTGCTAGGTTTATTGTGAAGGATATTAGAAATGATGTTGCCATTGTTTTCAAGCACATTCTTGACCCTAGGGATAGACTTTAGAATTTTTTTGAATTCCCTAGCAAGATCCAAGACCCATTGAACTAATAGCTAAGACTAACAACTAGAGTAGAATTTGGCATGAAATACTCAAACATCTGAATTTCTAAAGAATGAAATTGATTGTGAAGTTTAATATGGTTGATATACTACCTATGGTTGTTTCCCTTGATCATCTAGGTGAAGGTTGCATACTTGGAAATCATCACCAGGCTACCTTTGAAATAAGGAATTTGACATGGAGAGAAAAGATTGAGTAAAACTTGTCCATAAGGACTTGTGTACAGTGAAAAAACCTTCACCAGAGAGTGCAATGTATGTTTTGACCTTTATTGATGATTTTTCTAGGTATACTTGGGTATATTTTTTTGAAGAAAAAGGATCATGTCTTTAAAAAGTTTAAGGAATTTACATGATTGGCTAAAAATCAATGCAATCAACCTATGGAATGTGTAATATAGAGGATAGAGAAGAATATGTGATAAATGCATTTGAGAGACACTTGCCACATAATTGCGTCTCTAGAAAAGATATATATCTTTCAAACCTTGGCAAAATAGTGTTGCTAAAAGGAAGAATTAGCCCTTGGTCAAAATGGCACAATGTTTGCTTTAGGCCAAAGGTATATGAACTAAATTTTTGGTAGAGCTTGTTTTATGCTCAAACTACCCTTTGAACATCATTTTGACCAAAGTTGTATGGGATATGACTCCTCTTGATAAACGAAGTGGTAGAAAACCTTTAGTCAGAAATCTTGGAACATTTGGATGCATAACTTGGGCTCATATTCTTGATAATAAGATAAACAAGTGGGATGCAAAGGTTCATGATTATATTATGATGGGCTACTTTAATGAGTTGAAAGCCTATGAGTTGTTTTATTTGGTCAAACATGAAATTGTTTATAGGAGAGATGTTGTCTTTGATGAGTAGACCTTAGGTATTCCTTTGTTGAACTCATCTTCTAGGTTTTTTAAGCAATGATTCATTTGAAATTATGAGAACTTTTAGATTGACCGACCTATATAGTGCATTGACTAGCTTGTCAATTGGATAGTCGACTTATGTAGTTGACTTGTAGTTGAATTTTTAAAATAGAGTTGACTATGAGCAATGGACTATCTAATCATTTGATTTTGAAGTAGGAACTTGTTCGACAAATGATATTAGTCTACACCGATGGTCAACTAAGATAATCAAAGTTGTTGATATTTATGCAAGTAATGTAAATGACTCGAGGAAATATAGGGGATAAAAACAATGTGGTGGTGTTTTAATGGCACATGCACTAGAGACATGTGATTTGATACATCTGCAAATGCAGATGATCGACTTGAATGGGAGAACACTATGGTTGAACAATACAATTCCTTGATAAAGAATAAAACTTGGGACTTAGTTTCATGACTACAAGGAAAGAATGTGGTGAAATGTTAATGGGTATATAAGACTAAATTTACATCTAAAGTTATTATGAAATTCACATGGCTCCATTGGTGGCTAAAATGATTTTCTTAGGAAGAAGGTATCAACTACATCGATACCTTTTCCCCTGTTGCCAATATGAACTATGTTTGACTTATTTTTTCACTTGATATTTGTTTTGGATGGGAGGTACATCGTATGGATGTCAAGAGTGTATTCTTACATGGTGATCTCACTAAGGAGATTTATATGGAGCAACTCCCAGGATTTGAGAAGGATGATAGTCCTCTATGTCAACTAAAGAAATCATTATATGGTTTGAAACAAGCCCCTAGGTTATGGTATGAGAAAATCGATAATTTCTTTCTCAATTTTGGTTCAAACACTGGGAATCTAATCATGGTATCTATGTTTTACATGTGAGTAATGATAATTTAATTGTTACAATATATGTTGACGACCTAGTCATTATTGGAAGTAGTGTCAACTTAATTTTGTGTTTGAAGTAGTTAACAGAGACATTTGAAATGATTGACCTTCGTCTATTGCATTTCTTCTTAGGCATACAACTCTTGCAAATGATGAAAGACTATAAATTGTGTGTTACACAATTTTGGTCATAAGTAAAGCAGACCAAGGAGTGTGATTCTCTGAAATTCAATGCTACTCTCTATAGGCAACTTGTAGGTAGCCTCATTTATTTAAGACATACTTAACCTGATATATCCTTTGGTGTTAGTGCAGTATCTAGATTCATGCATGCTCCAAAAGAGAACCACTTACACACTGCAAAGAGGATTATTGCCAATATCAAGGGTACATCTCAACATGGTATAAAGTATCAAGTAAAAATATGAACTTGTTGGTCTAATATGTTGAGTCAAATTGGGTTGGAGACTATGATTAGAAGTTGACTTCTGATTATGTGTTTCATCTTGGATCTGGACCCATAGCTCAGACTAGTAAAAAGTAGAAGGTGGTTTTCTATTGACCATAGACATTGAATATAAAGGTGCAATGAATGTTGCCACAAAGGTAAGATGGATTCACAAACTAATAGGTGAGCTCAGATTTCCCTTTGAGGAGTCGATTCTATTGTATTGTGATAATCAAAGTGCAATACAAGTAGTTGGAAACCCTATTACTAATAGTGAGATGAAGCTTGTGGAGCTTCATTCTCATTGTTTGAGATAGTTGGTGTAAGAGAAAGTTGTGTCTCTTGTTTATTGTAAGATAGATGATCAGATTGTTGATATCTTTGTGAAGTCCTTAACAAAAGCTAAGTTTGAGAAACTCTAGGATATGCTTGCGCTTCAAGAAGGTGTTCTTACAAAGGGGTGTACGTGTACAAAATAATTCCACCTCCTGAATTTTTAGAGAGTTGCGCTAATGGGGGTGAGGCATAGGAGTGTTGGAACGACAATTTCATCTTAAGTTTGGATCCTTAGTCGATAGTCAAAGGTTGGTTAGGGAAGCTAATTAATAGGTTGTCTTGGTAGTTGGCTACTTAGTTGTGCTGACCAAATGTGGTCCCGACTTAATCAATTAGTACACAAGTTGAAGCAGAAAAGATGGAAATTTGGGCAAGACGATCAAAGTTGACTATGTTTTCCTTGTTTTATGGGGGTTAGTTATACGTTGAGATTATATATAAATGATCATATGGATAATTATATTGTGGTGATTTATGGAAGTTTTTGTGTTATCCATTATATGTTTAATTATGTTCTTTTGTGCTTTAGTGGTATAACGATGTCCTTTGATACCACATTTTTTTCAATAAATTTATTTATTTATTATTTGTTATTATTATTATTATTATCAATGAAATGCACATTGTGGGGAAACCCATTGGGCACTTCCCCTCATTTTGAGAATTTTACCTAGGGTAAATTGGTCAATTATAGTGTTGGCAACCTAACTTGATGGAGACATCAAGTGAGTCCCACAATATTCACAAAGGTAGCCAGCCCAAGGACTTGATCCCACAACTTCCTACTTGTAATTCACAACACTCAACCACTCTAGCTAACCCATTGTGTTGTCTTTTAACACCATGTATTCTTGGAATTCATTGTTTTTCACTTCTACAATTCCATGGTTTACCAACAAAGAAAAAACAATGAGAAAAGAGGTTGGGAGGTAGAATTATTTCATGCATAAGAAGAAATATCACCATGAAGATGTTGAAAGTATATGTTGCATCTTTTGAGGCACCCTTTAATTGTCTCATTTTCTTCAATGTAACAACTTCTAGTATTGCATTAACATCACTTACATTTATTATATACTAGCTTAGATCCATATTAATCATAGATTTATCAACATCAAGAGGGATCAAATTCCTTGAGATGCAAACCTTTTTTAAGATGTAAAGACTTAAAGTTTGCATGTTGAAGGATTTGACTAATCTTTGCACTTGATAAATCAAGGGTTAATATGGATCTAAACTAGTTTATTAATATTTTTAAAATTTAACTTGACTTGTATTATTATTATTATTTTGTGACACATTTTACATGTCGATCCGGGTTGTAAAATGAAACTCTTGATGCATTTTTTTCTAACACAAGTGTTTGATTAGCAACAAGGATAAATCTTTATCACAATATAACTAATGCCATGCAAATTCTCCCTAGCCTTTGTATGTTCACATGGATGTACTTTTGTTGCATGGACACCACACACTATAATACTAGTATGGTATCATAAACCTATTTGTACAAGTATGTCAATATTATACACACAAAGGTACCCTTTCTCTGTAGACATTACACCCCATAACATTCACACACCACGTCAAATATATCCATACAAATACACAAACATTGTTATGCTACCATATAGTTTTGTTTTTTTCCTTTCCGATTTACAAAGCCCAGGGAAAACCCCCAAGTACTTCCCCTCATTTCGATGATGGTACCTAGGGTAAACCATAAAATCTTTAGGGCACAAGGTCGATCAACAACAAGGCTCGGAGATATTACAAAAATATACTCATTATGAGTTCAACATATCACTTGCGAAAATTAAACCCAGTTGAAGAGTATAACGATCATTCCTCCCAACCACCTGATCTAAACCCAATTGGCAAATACTATATAGTTGTATACATGTTGTTGCTAAATTACCAACATTATCACTTAAACTTACACTTTCCATGTGATATTTGTTGTGTGAACACCACACACTATAATACTAATATGATGTTTGAAACCTATTTGTACAAGTTTATCAACATTATATGCATAAAGGTACCCTTTCTTTGTAGACACCACACCCTATAATGATCACACACCACATAAAATATATCCATACAAATCGACAGACGTTGTTCCACTACCATGTAGTTATATAAGTATTGAGAGCATATTACCAACATTATCACTTAAATCTCTTACACTTTCAATGTGATATTTATCCCATTCCCATAATTACTCGCCAATTTTATATAACCATTATTGATTATTTCTTGCTTGATATAGGTTAGCCATATGTATATACACATGCTCCCACTAAGTGTTATATGTTAAATGAATAATTTATTAAGTATCATATGTTTTTTAAATTTAGCCAACCACTATATTAATAGTGTATAGAAAATTTGTACAATCAGTCCATACTATAGATGACAAGGGAAGGTGACCAAGAACAATAAAAAAATATAGGATGTTTTGTGTTCATTATTTCCTAATCCAGGGATATAATAAAGTACTAACATTTACAAAAAGCAATATATCTACTAAATTCTAGATGAGGACTTCAAAAAGATTTTAGCAGCATTGCTATCATAACAAGGGTTGCATGGCAACGCAGTCCCTGCCAATTTAGTTGGGAAATATATGTTGAATAATGAAACTTAATATAATTAAATGCACAAGTAATGAATATTTTTTGTCAAAAGATAATAATTGAGGGTTGTTTGTTATTCAAAATGTATAATGAACTGTAAGTTGAATGAGTTGAATGGAACTATAATATTCATAAATATAATATAAATATAATAAATATAATAATAAATAATATATTAGATAATAAATAATATATTAGATAATAAATATAATAATGCATAATAATATAATATTTATAAATATGTCCCCGAGGTGTAGGACAGTCAGTGACAAAGTGTGTTGTTAAGCCACTCTGTGTCGAAAAGTCACCGGTTCGAAACCTGCGGGGACAAAAAAATCCAACCATGTTAAGGGTTGGTGTGGCTCAGGCCGGGTGCGATCCCCGGGTGATTTTGACGGCTTAGATGCCCCTGAGTCGCGGTTTCTCAAGCCACATGTTAATCCCGATGCCAACAGGTTCGGCCACATTAACAAACAAAAAATATATATAATATTTATAAATATAATACATATATTACAAATATAATAATAAATAATATATTAGATAATAAATATAATAATGCATAATAAATACATAGTACAACTTTTTATATTTAGATGTGGTGATTGGTGAAATCCATTGATTATGTAATTAATTCTACATATTGAAAAACGTGAAGGGAGCAATAATACTTCAATTCTATCAACCAATTAGAAATGAGAAACACAAATATTTTTATTGTATCCAAAAATATATATTTGTTTTCCTATGTTAAA
>JASDQU011400393.1:30661-41843 GCA_032191745.1 Picea mariana | reverse complement strand
TTCGCTATGGTGACCCTTGGAGTCCATATAAGAGCATAAGATGCACAAGCAAAGACATAAGAAAAGTGAACAAGCCAAGAGACATAAGTTAGTATGAGGCTAGGTGCACAAGTTGAGGCAAGGAGGAGCAACAAAGGAAGTCTTGGTCTGATGAATTTGCAGGTACAATTCTATTGTATGGGGAAGTTGTGAGACTCTGCACATCTATGTAACTGGGACATTAGTGCCCTCTCTGTAATGTCTTGTTTCTATTTCACAATATAATAAACGAAGTCTAGTATTAGGCATGTTGGTGTCGCCCATAGTATATCTATGTCTCTTGTGTTTAGCATGTTTTCTTTTGTATGTTAGATTTACTAAGTGTTAAAGAATGTTAACAAATGTCTAAGTATACAATTGAATTGCACACATTAAGAGTGTGACTCATCTATAGCCTAGAACAGAGTGTGGGTATGCTCTAGGTGAAGAGGTGTAGTCCAGGTGAAGTATCCTTGGTTGAGCCATGCTACCAAGTGAGAATTGTCATGGTGTTGCACAACCACCAGATGCTACAGTTAGAGTTGAGCATGATTCTTGGGGGCATGACAGATGGTATGATAGCAATTTCACAAGTCTTGTGATGAAGAACACTGAGAAGACACAACACACAATATGACTGGCTTTGCATAGTGGGTCGATTGAGAGTGGTGTGATGCCTTGGATAGAGGAGGATGAGGTCGTAATTTAGAAACAGGGCGTGGATGACTAAAGGTAGGTTGAGCTAGGTGTCTCGGTGTGATCTAAGGCAAAAGAGACTTGGTTTCTGTAGTGAACCGGGATCTACAAGGACTTGCAACGAAGCACTTTGGAACCAAGAGGTTGACCAAGGGGCGCTCCCACACAATCTACAGAAGACAAGCATGAGGCAAGTATGTTGTATTGTGATTCTATTGGTGTTTTTCACCTAATGTAGAAAGAGTGGAAAGGCTCAATTTGTATCAAACTATGAAGTATTGGTGCATTGGGTGCCTTGGCTAGAAAGCTTGGCAACCAAGACCACTAGTTGTGTTTTGTGGATCTAGTTATCTATGGAAGAATAGTGCAAGCTTTGGTTGACTTAGGAGCTTCGCATAACTTTTTGAAGACTGAGGTTGCGAAGGAGTTGGGACTTAGAGTCTCTCCATGTGGAGGTCTGGTGAAGAAAGTAAACTCTAAGGAAAGAGCATCAGTTTCCTCCTCAGTTCACATTCGACTTGATAAGTAGAAAGGTTAGGCTAACTTCATAGTGATGCATATGGATGAATTTTAGGTGATTCTTGGGTAGGAGTTCCTAAGGAGGATGCATTTAGTCCTCATGCCATGGATGGACATGATAGTTATACTTGGTGAACAGAAGGCTTGCGTTGTGCGCACAAATGCAAGCAATTCAAGTGGGTAGATACAGCTTGTGTCTACACTGAGTATGAAGAGAGAAAAAAGTTGGAATGGATCGTAGATTTATGTAGCAGTTGTTGGGGAATTTCAAGAGGATGGAGTGGGGACACCTGTTCCAACTGAGCTCATTGACTTGTTGGGTAATTTTGCAAATTGAATGCCAAATAAGTTACCGAAAACTATCCCACCACTATGCACTATTGACCACCATATAGATCTAGATCACGAGCTCCAACCACTCGCAATAACTCCTTATCAATTTTACAGACCTAAGTTGGAAGAGTTGAAACAATAGTTGATAAAATTGATTGACACGGGTTTCATTCATTTGTCCATGTCACCATATGGTGCCCCGGTTCTCTTCGAAAAGAAGGACACTTCAAAGTTGAGGATGTGCTTGGATTACTAAGCTTTGAACAAATAGAATATTAAGAACCAATACCTGTTTCCTTTAGTTGCAAACTTCTTTGACAAGTTTGCCAAGGAAAAAGTATTTTCAAAACTTGACTTGTGACATGGGTATTATTAGGCGACCACAACCATGGTGATGAGGTATGGGAGCTATGAGTTCCTTGTGATGCCTTTTTGGTTTTAGAATTCCCTTGAAATCATTTTTTCACCTTGATGAATGATTTGTTGCGATCATTTTTGGACAAGTTTCATGCAGTGTATTTGGATGACATTGTGGTGTAAAGTGAATGTATGGAGGAGCACAATAAACATTTGGCATGGTCTTTGAGGCATTGTGATAGAACCAACTATTCTTGAAGAAGTATAAGTGTGTTTTTTGGAAGAAAGAGATGCCATTCTTGGGGCATTGGATTGGCAAAGGATGTATTTGGATGGACCCTCCAAAGGTCAAGGCAATCGAAGATTGGGAAGAGCCACAATAGATCATAGCATGAGAGTATTCCTTAGACTAGCAAACTACTATATCAAGTTTGTAGTGGGATAATCTAGTATTGTTTCACTGCCAACTGACTTGCTGAAAAAGGAGAAATCATCGAACAAGAAAGAGAGGTGCAAGTCTGTGTTTGGAGAGCTAAAACGCAAAATTGTCACAACTCCCATGTTGAAGCTATCAGTCGTTTGAGGTGTAGATAGACACATAAGACTTTTCCATTGGATGAATTTTGACACATGAGGGACATCTTGTTTCCTTTGAGAGCATAAAGCTCCAAGATAACAAACAAAGATACTTTGTTCATAAGAAGGGGACGACTACATTATTACATTGTTTGCAAACTTGGAGACACTACTTTTTGGGAAAGTCATTTGTTGTGAAGATAGACAACATTGCGACAAGTTACCTCACAATGAAGCTAAAGTTGTCACCTAAGTAGGCAAGGTGGCATTACTTCCTCATAGAGTTTGACATGAGCATTGAGTATAGGTCGGGCAGTCTAAATGTTGCAAAAGATGCCTTGAGTAGAAAGGTGTAGCTCACAGTCCTAGAGAAGGAGGAAGAGTTTCCTACATTAGAGTGTATTCAGATATATGTCTTGGATGGGTTGAACAAAAATATAAAGGAAGGTTTAGTGCATGATCATACAACGAAGAAAATAATGAAGAAGGTGAAGCGGATGAAGCAGGATGTGGAGGAGCATGTTCACACCTTCCTTATATGTCAACGGGATAAGACGGACACTAGAATGAAAGAAGGATTGTTGTATCCTTTATCTATTTTGGAGACCATGAGTGAGTGTCTCGATGAATTCATCACACAAATTTTGATGGTGCAGGAATAGAATGGGATTTTCACTACAAGGAAAATACCTTTTAACGAAAGTTATAGATGAGGTTTCTAGTGTTACAAAATTGACAAAAATTGGCAAAAAAAACTTCACTACAACATCTTCTTTTGATAGTATATGTTTTTGAGGATACTATAATGAAACTTGATTATAACTAATAAAATATGGACAACCATAGGTGTTAGCACATGTTTACAAATCGGTGTGTTTTTATGAGGTACAAGCATCGGTGTGTACATACACGTACCACATCGGTGTTGTAAACAACGTCAAGCACTGGGGCAGTAAAATAATTAAGCACTGGGACGTTTGTCTTATAAGCACTAGGGATTTAATAGTAAAATGCACCCAGAGACTTAAAAATAATTAATCACTCGGGCTTTCTGCTTAGAACACACTAGTGCTTTATTAATAAGAAGGCATCAATGCTATATAAAATAATATGCACCGATGCGTTACCTCGAAAAAAATCTCCGGTGGATTAAAAATAGAAAGAACCAGTTCTTTTTAGTAACAGATAAGTTTCGACGCTTATCAATAACACAAAAGAACCAGTGCGTATTAATAACATAAACACCTCGATGCTTATTAATAATCCTAAAGCATCGGTGCTTATTAATAACACAAAAACATCAGTGCTTCGTATACACCAAAAGCATTGAAGGCCAATTTTTTAATGTAATTTTGTGGTATTAAATAAATATTGAAACCAGTGCCAATTGATTACATAAAAGCACTGGTGCACATTTCTTATGAAACACACTAGTGCATTATAATATTAAATGCACCAATGAGATTAATAATTAAAATACACCGAGAAACATCGACATGTGATAGTGCAATTATTATTATTTTTAAATTCCATTATTTATCAAAAAATTTACATATATCTCATATTTTGATTAGTGAATTTGGATATGATGTTTGGATTAATCTTTTATATCATCAAATTTTACATCTCTTCATTATAATATTTAGTCATCCATATATTTAATCAACGATGTAACGATTCACAATGACATTGGACAATGCAATAGCATAAATTAAAACATATTTTATTATATGAATAAGAGGGTCTTTGTCATACAAAATGGGACACTTATCGATAATCCATTGTCTTTCAATTGGGACACTATGTCCATTAAATTAAACAAAAATCTCTAATTTTCACAGAGAATTATTTCAAAAAAATACAATTTCATCTTGCATTCATATCCAAATATATTGGTTATCATTCTTCACTGGAACTGTTGTTAGTGCTCGATCTACTTCCATGACTTGGGTTATTTTGATGAATGTTTGGTTGATTTCCTTGATTGTTTTCATCTTCTTCAAGTTCCGTCTACAAACATAAGAATAAATTGTAATGAGTCTATCTACATTGGTGACAATAATGAAAATTGAAATAAATAATAGACATGAATGTAAATTGGAAAGCGATGTACCAAAGCAAGAATTGACTCATGAATCATACACATATATTTAAAATCAAATCTCATGCCTTGTTTCAACAATTCTTATGTTGGCTCAGTTCCATGCTTTGTTTCCTGCAAGTTTTACACCCCATAATAAAGCATAGATTTAACATAAAGTATTATTTTTGTTTCATTAATTACAAAATGATAGAAGTAAAACAACATAGATCATAGTTACAAATTCCACAATTAATATTTTATATGCCAACATATACTCACATTCTTTACTTAACCCAATGTCATTCAATTTTTTTGATGGATCTTCTTTGTATGTTAGCACCTATTTTGATCCAAGTGGATATTGGTGGCCACCCACCTATTCCAACTGCCTCCGCTTGTCATTCTTTAGTTCAACACACTCTTATGTACTTCTTTTTAATTGTGGGTTCTACACTTCTCAAGTTGTCTGAAGCCCTACATATCCTCCAGGTGGGTACTGGTGGCCTCCCACCTAATCCAACTGGCTTATTTTTTATGTTTTCATGTCAGCACATATTTATGTACTTCCAGGACTGTTTTGGGGCCCTAAACAATGTTTTTTGGCGTAGCACAGTAAAAAAATAGACGAAGACAAATTTTGACAGAATAATGTGTAGTTCTCGAAAATACCATTCCAACGGGCTATTACGTGCCTAAAACGAAGATCGTATGCAAAAATTACGACCTCAAGAAGTTAATGTACTAACCTATCCAAATAGGGCCCACATGACTTTTGGTGTTTCATCTCCTAGGGTTAACTTTTTGGATGTCTAGGGTTTTGGCATTCATGTTTATCATAAAAAATCCTTTAGAGCCTCATTGTAATCATGATCTTGCGAATGAGGGTAGATGTCACATCTCTTCTCATAGTTAAATTTGTCACCATAGCGAGTCTTGAACTCTGTATTTTTACAGTCTTTTTACAATTTTTTCATTAATAGAAATTAAGTATTGTTGTATTTCCCTGTTTCTGGAAATTTTCATGAGTATTTCATTGTAATTTCTCTACTTCATTTCGTTTCGAAAATAATCCAGATCAGTGGTATCAGAGCGGTATGCTCTTGATCATATTCAATGCATGTCCCTAACGAGGTTCGAGTATAGCCAGTTGGGTCTCGATCTTGTCTCTCTTGAGAACAATAAATCTCACACGCACAAGAAACCCTCGATGGTGACTGAAAAGAAAAGCGACGGAGTAGATGATTCTATTAACCTATTGCTTGAGCAAGCTCTCACGTGACAGAGGGATGAAATGATCAAGAATTTTTCACACATCCTTCATTTCCTACCAATGGAAATAGGTGCATCTTCATCAAGTGGTCATTTTGGAGGAACCGCTCCCTTCAAGGTACAAGTTAATTTTGATATTCCCATATTTGAACGTTAGATAGATGTGGATGCCCTATAAAAATGGTTAAATTTATTAGAAGGTTATTTCATAGTTCAAAATTTTTTCGATATGGAAAATATCACCTTTGCACTCCTCAAGGCTCTCCCCCATGTCAAACATTGGTGGAAAACTTACTCAGAGAAAATTTCCACAAAGGAATCTAGAATATATGGGGCCGAGATCACTTGGAAATTTTTTGTGGATGCAGTCAAAAGAAACTACTATCCTATTGATAACTATGAAGACCAGTCTATGAGATGGACCACACTATGGAAAGAGAAGAGCCAAACAATGTTGGAGTTCACAAATACTTTCCATACCTTGTGCACCAAGCTTGGTATCAAATACTCTAAGTGACATCTTGTTATGAAATACTGTTGGGCTCTGCATAGGTACATCCAAGATGAAATGGTTTTCCTAAACATCTCATCATTGGTTGTTTCCTATCGATATGCTGTCAAAATCGAGCAGAAATTTAGGCACCAGAACAAATGGGAATTCGGGTTTGCAAATCTGCAACAACCAAATCATGGTAAAGATGACCTTAACCAGCAACCTCTAGAAAACCAGTCCAAGACTCAGGACAATAAGGGTAAACAAAAGATGAAGAATGACACTGGGAAGTGGTGTGAATTCCACAAAAGCCCCTAGCACAACACCGATGAATGTCGCTCAAAACAGTCATTAGTGGTCGAGGTCAAAGAAAAGTAGTCGAACCCTGATTCAGAATCTGATATAGAAAATATTGAAAATAGAAAGATCATCGATGTAGACCCCACTGCTATTTTCGCGACCACAACAATTCAACCAAAAGATCTAGTAGATCCTGAAGAAGGGGAGTGCCTCTTCCATTCACATATGTGGGTGAAGGGGACCATGCTGCATTTCATTGTCAATAATGGTAGCTAGAAGAACCTCATCTCAGTTGAGTTCGTCAAATAGTTGTGGTTTTCGACAACACCACACCCACAATGATACAACATCGGGTGGCTTCATCAGGGATAAGATCTCCATGTCAGCCAACAATGTCGCATATCCTATGGAATCCAACTGTTCAAGGATGAGGTAGTGTGTGATGTTTCCCCTCTTGATGTATGTGATGTTGTTTTGGTCCAACCATATATGTGTAAACAACATGTTGTTTGTGAGTCTCGACTTTGTAATATTATTATTACTCTGGGGGGTTAGTTCTATCGAATATCAAAGGTAGTTCTGACTACTGCTCCACCAAAACAGTGCCGCAAGGTAATCTCTCATACCACAAAATTCATCATCTTCACAGTATGTTCAAAGGATGCACAAAATACCACTATAACCACTGCAACTTCAACACCTTCTATCCAGTTGAAGCAGAATGTCGAAGGGAAAGAGGATATTGTTTCTTCACCTACAATGGTGCCTACACAATGCCCCGTCAAATCCAGAGACAATACATTGGTGGAACAGATTCCACCCCGCCAACAACAAGTTCGTGACAACCTTCCACAGTCCAAGAAGAAAAAATTCTTGAACAAGGCACACAACTCACCAAGATTTAGCTTCAAAAAACACTTTCCCCTCTTCCCTAGAAACTCAATGCAATGAATAACGTTGTTGTTGAGATGGCTCCTCCTGCGATGAAATTATGTCTATTTATTTAACCATCTCCTTGTACACTTTTTTCGGCATTCCTACTGACATATTTCAAATATCAACTCATTGGTCCTCTAGGATTTTCATAATTTGCTTGAAAAAATAACATGACAATAAAGTGTTTTTATATTGATATATGAAAACTAAATATGACAAAATTGATATATTAATAAATGAATGCTTTTTAATGATGATGATGATGATTAACGTCCACTAAGACCGAATTGGTCTATCATACCTTAAGAGGGTAAGTGATTACTTGGAATTCTTTAGAATTTTGTTTCTGTGCTCGAAAAGCATTAAGAGAAGCTTTCCAAGATCACATTAATTTTATTGAGATAAGAGGTTAGGAAGGTTGGTAGTGTGACAAATATTTGGAAAATGAGATCTAATATGGGTATAGGACGGACAATCTAAGGGAAAGTGTTTTTCATCTTCAACCTTCTTAGTGTCACAAAGGTGACAAACTCTTTCATCCCATGGCATTTTAGGAATTGACCAATGCTCAGTTTTACTATGGAGCTCATGATAATTTGTTCTTATCTTAGCAATGATTTTTTTTCTTTACACTTCACAAAACAAATAGATAATTTTGATCTTCTAGATTAGGGTTGATTACATCCTTATAATACCTTAATTTTATTTTTTCCTCTAAATCTTTATCACACCAGATTTTCTCCTTAAATTTTGATTTGAAGTTGTTTTTAATATTATCTTTATTCTACAAAATGGTGTCTTACATGATTCCCAAACAGTTTAGCCAAGATCGGGC
Organism: Picea mariana; assembly: GCA_032191745.1. NCBI lineage: Eukaryota > Viridiplantae > Streptophyta > Pinopsida > Pinales > Pinaceae > Picea > Picea mariana. The sequence goes on along the minus strand of JASDQU011400393.1, from coordinate 33,428 downwards.
ATCTTTATGCCAACCACGCTTGAGTCGATGGTGGTTATGAGTCGATTTTGAAGTAATTTTAGGAAGCATCATGTCTTCCATGATGTTTAAATTGTTTTTTTATATTAGGTATCTAGTCATTATAATATATATATGTGTGTGTGTGTGTGTGTGTGTGTGTGTGTGTGATTTTTTTTTTTAGGAATATTACTTTTTGAATGCTTTTTTTTATTGTTGTATAATTTTTCTATTGCAAGTCTGGAAGGTCTCATTGACCATTTCTCTGGAAATGCTTCCTGTAGTTTAGATATAACCCGGTTCTTGGAATCATTGGATTGATTTCTATATTGTAAGTGGAAAGTATGTCTATATGTTCATTCCACTATATCCCTCTTAGTTCTGTAAAATTTTCGCCCCTTTTGATTAATCTCCAACACCACTCCATATGAGCTAAGGACCAATTCATCATCATTTACACATTCTATATTAATTAATTTTGTTTTGTTAGGATGGCATTCTATTCCCTCATTGTTGGTGCCTCTATAAAATTAAACATATGTTAATTAATAGGTTGTTTGAAACATTCATCTAATATTACTAAGTATATTATTAATGAAAATTAGAAAAAAAAAACATATTGAATACTATTTTTTCATTCACATGATTTATCCCTCTGCAATTTTTCCATCAAGCTTTTACGCTCTTCTTTACTTAGATAAAAAATAATATTATAGATCTTACTCATTTTGTGGCCCCACATGACACACACTAGCCAATACATGTTATTTAAACTTACATATAGTTCAATGATCCGAATTATTTTCAGTATGAAATGAGAGTGGAGATAAAACATAGAAATATTCAGAGATATTGCAAGAGAGACAAAAATATAAAAAGCATATATCGAAAATATAACAAGAGTCACAAATGTACATGATCCAGGTGGATTTCGGTGGCCACCCACCTTTTCCGATTGGCTCAAAACAGTTTTTTGGCAAATTTGGCAATTTACTATTTTTAGCAATTTTTAACTTCCGGGGCCATTTTGAGGGCCCAAATGAAGGTTTTTCAATATATAGGTTCTCAATGATATTCAAAGGAATTATTTATCCCACAAAATGAATCTCCTCAATGATACCTTTCCAATGAGCTATCATACACCTAAAACGGAGATCGTATGAAAAAGTTACGACCCCGGGAAGTTGATGTACTAACTTACGGAAATGGGCCCCACATGACTTTTGGCACTTCATCTCCTAGGGTTAGGTTTTTGGATGTCTAGGGTTTTTGGCATTCATTTTTATTGTAAAAGGGCATTTATATCCTCATTGTAATCATCTTCTTGCGAATGCAAGTAGCCATTACATCTCTTCTCAGAGATAAGCTTCCACCATTCTAGCGAGTCTTTCACTCTGTATTTTTACAGTCTCTGTACATTTCTTTCATTAATAGAAATAGTGTATTACTATATCTCTATGTCTATGGTTGAATCTCTGATATATTTCTATTATATTATTGGATATACGCGATATCTCTATGCATTTCTTTATTATATCTCTGCCCTCATTTCGTGCCGAAAATAATCTGGATCAGTGGTATCAGAGCAGGCTGCTCTTGATCATTTTTTTCAGTGCATGTCCCCGACGAGGTCGGAGTATAGAAAGTTGGGTATTGAGCTTGTCTCTCTTGAATACAATAACTCGGACACACCCAAGAAACCCTCAATGGTGGAAGAAAAGAAAAATGATGGAGCAGACGATCCTATCAATCTGTTGCTTGAGCAAGCTCTCATGCGATAGAGGGACAAAATGATGGAGAATTTTTCCCACATCCTTCAACACCTGTCAATAATAGTAGGTGAATCTTCATCAAGCGACCAATTTGGAGGCACCTTGCCTTTCAAGGTACAAGTTAATTTGGATATTCCTATATTTGAAGGACAGATAGATGCAGAAGCCCTAGAAAAATGGTTAACTTTGCTAGAAGGTTATTTCTCTGTTCACAATTTTTTTGACAAAGAAAAGATCACCTTCGCACTCCTAAAGCTCTCCCTCATGTCAAACATTGGTGGGAAACTTACTGGTAGTCTGGAATATAGGGGGCTAATCCCACTTGGGATTTTTTTGTGGATGCGGTAAAGGAACAATAACTATGAGGACCAGTACATGAGATGGACCACACTGCGACAAGAGAGGGGCCAAGAAGTTCTTGAGTTGACCAATACCTTCCATATATTGCTCACCAAGTTGGGTATCAAAGACTACGAGTGACATTTGGTTCTAAAATACCATGGGGCTCTACATAGATACATCCAAACTGAAATGGATTTTCTGAACATCTCATCACTAGGTGTTGCTTATCAATATGTTGTTAAAATCGAGCAGAAATTTAAACACTAGAACAAACGAGAGTTCGGTTATGAAAATCTCCAACAACCAAAGTATGACAAAGAAGGGCCTAACAAACAGTCTCCTGAAAACCAGTCCAAGCAACATGAAAAGAAGGGTCACAGGAAGACAAAGAAGGACACCGAAAAATGGTGTGATTTCCACAAAATCCCCTGGCACAACATTGATGAATGTTTCTCAAAACAGTCATTGGTGGCCGAGATCAAAGACAAGGAGCTGAACCCTGATTCAGAATCTAAATATGAAAATACTGGTAAAGGACAAATCATTGACAATGACCCCACTGCTATTGTCACGACCACAATAATTCAACCAGAAGAACCAACAGATCCTAAAGAGGGGGAGCACATTTTTCATTCACAAATGTGGGTGAAGGGGAC
>JASDQU011400393.1:0-25122 GCA_032191745.1 Picea mariana | reverse complement strand
TTAGGCATCATTGGTGTCGCCCACACTATATCTGTGTCTCTTGTGTTTAGCATGTTTTCTTTTGCATGTTAGATTTACTAAGTGTTAAAGAATGTTAACAAATGTCTAAGTATACAATTAAGTTGCACACATTAAGAGTGTGACTCGTCTCTACCCTAGAACAGAGTGTGGGTATGCTCTAGGTGAAGAGGTGTAGTCCAAGTGAAGTATCCTTGGTTGTCATGGTCTTGCACAACCACCAGATGCTAAGGTTAGAGTTGAGCATGATTCTTGGGGGCATGACAGATGGTATGATAGCAATTTCACAAGTCTTGCGATGAAGAACATTGAGAAGACACGGGTCGATTGAGAGTGGTGTGACGCCTTGGATAGAGGAGGATGAAGTCGTAAGTTAGAAACAGGTCATGGATGACTAAAGGTAGGTTGAGCTAGGTGTCTCGGTGTGATCTAAGGAAGAAGATACTTGGTTTGTGTAGTGAACCGAGATCTACAAGGACATGCAACGAAGCACTTTGGAACCAAGAGGTTGACCAAGGGGCGCTCCCACAAAATCTACAGAAGACGAGCAAGAGGCAAGTATGTTGTATTGTGATTCTGTTGGTGTTTTTTACCTAATGCAGAAAGAGTGGCAAGGCTCAATTTGTATCAAGCTATGAAGGATTGGTGCATTGGGTGCCTTGGGTAGAAAGCTTGGCAACCAAGACCACTAGTTGTGTTTTGTGCATCTCGTTATCTATTGAAGAATAGTGCAAGCTTTGGTTGACTTAGGAGCTTCGCATAACTTTCTGAAGACTGAGGTTGCGAAGGAGTTGGGACTTAGAGTCTCTCCATGTGGAGGTCTGGTGAAGGAAGTAAACTCTAAGGAAAGAGCATCAGTTTCCTCCTGAGCTCACATTCGACTTGATAAGTAGAAAGGTTAGGCTAACTTCATAGTGATGCATATGGATGAATTTTAGGTGATTCTTGGGTAGGAGTTTTTAAGGAGGATGCATTTAGTTCTCATGCCATGGATGGACATGATAGTTATACTTGGTGAACAGAAGGCTTGCGTTGTGCGCACAACCGCAAGCAATTCAAGTGGGAAGATACATCTTGTGTCTACACTGAGTATGAAGAGAGAAAAAAGGTGGAATGGATCGTAGATTTATGCAGCAGTTGTTGGGGAAGTTCAAGAGGATGGAGTGGGGACGCATGTTCCACTTGAGCTCATTGACTTGTTGGGTAATTTTGCAAATTGAATGCCAAATAAGTTACCGAAAATTATCCCACCACTATGCACTATTGACCACCATATAGAGCTAGATCATGGGCTCCAACCACTCGCAATAACTCCTTATCAGTTTTAAAGACCTAAGTTGGAAGAGTTGAAACAACAGTTGATAAAATTGATTGACACGGGTTTCATTCATCTGTCCATGTCACCATATGGTGCCCTGGTTCTCTTCGAAAAGAAGAAGGACACTTCAAAGTTAAGGATGTGCTTGGATTACTAAGCTTTGATCAAATAGAATATTAAGAACCAATACGGGTTTCCTTTAGTTGCAGACTTCTTTGACAAATTGGCCAAGGAAAAGGTATTTTCAAAACTTGACTTGTGACATGGGTATTATCAGGTGACCACAACCATGGTGGCAAGGTATGGGAGCTATGAGTTCCTAGTGATGCCTTTTTGGTTTAGAATTCCCTTGAAATCATTTTCACCTTGATGAATGATTTGTTGCGATCATTTTTGGACAAGTTTCATGCAGTGTATTTGGATGACATCGTGGTGTAAAGTGAAAGTATGGAGGAGCACAATAAACATTTGGCATAGGCCTTTGAGGCATTGTGATAGAACCAACTATTCTTGAAGAAGTATAAGTGTGTTTTTGGGAAGAAAGAGATGCCATTCTTGGGGCATTGGATTGGCCAAGGATGTATTTGGATGGACCCTCCAAAGGTCAAGGCAATCGAAGATTGGGAAAAGCCACAATAGTTCATAGCGTGAGAGTATTCCTTGGACTAGAAAACTACTATATCAAGTTTGTAGTGGGATAATCTAGTATTGTTTCACTGCCAATTGACTTGTTGAAAAAGGAGAAATCATCGAACTAGAAAGAGAGGTGCAAGTCTGTGTTTGGAGAGCTAAAACACAAAATTTTCACAACTCCCATGTTGAAGCTGCAAACTTTGATTAGTCATTTGAGGTGTAGACAAACGCATCAGACTTTTCCATTGGCGAAATTTTGACACATGAGGGACATCTGGTTTCCTTTGAGAGAATAAAGCTCCAAGATAATGAACAAAGATACTTTGTTCATAAGAAGGGGACGACTACATTATTACATTGTTTGCAAACTTGGAGACACTACTTTTTAGGAAAGTCATTTGTTGTGAAGATAGACAACGTTGTGACAAGTTACCTCACAATGAAGTTGAAGTTATCACCTAAGTAGGCAAGGTGGCATTACTTCCTCATAGAGTTTGACATGAGCATTGAGTATAGGCCGGGCAGTCTAAATGTTACAAAAGATGCCTTGAGTAGAAAGGTGTAGCTCATGGTCCTAGAGAAGGAGGAAGAGTTTCCTACATTAGAGTGTAGTTAGATATATGTCTTGGATGGGTTGAACAAAAATATAAAGGAAGGTTTAACGCATGATCATACAACAAAAAAAATAATGAAGAAGGTGAAACGGATGAAGCAGGATGTGGAGGAGCATGTTCACACCTTGCTTATATGTCAGCGGGATAAGACGGACACTAGAATGAGAGAAGGATTGTTGTATCATTTATCTATTTTGGAGACCATGAATGAGTGTCTCGATGACTTCATCACACAAATTTTGATGGTGCAGGAATAGAATGGGATTTTCACTACAAGGAAAATACCTTTTAACAAAGGTTATAGATGAGGTTTCTAGTGTTACAAAATTGACAAAAATTGGCAAAAAAAACTTCACTACAACATCTTCTTTTGATAGTATATGTTTTTGAGGATACTATAACGAAACTTGATTATAACTAAAAAAATATGGACAATCGTAGGTGTTAGCACATGTTTACAAATCGGTGTGTTTTTATGAGGTACAAGCATCGGTGTGTACATACATGTACCACATCGGTGTTGTACACAACATCAAGCACTGGGGCAGTAAAATAATTAAGCACTGGGACGTTTGTCTTATAAGCACTGGGGATTTAATAGTAAAATGCACCCAGAGACTTAAAAATAATTAATCACAGTGGCTTTCGTCTTAGAACGCACTAGTGCTTTATTAATAAGAAGGCATCGATGCTATATAAAATAATATGCACAGATACGTTACCTGGAAGAAAAACCCCGGTGGATTAAAAATAGAAAGAACCAGTGCTTTTTAGTAACAAACAAGTGTCTATGCTTATCAATAACACAAAAGAACCAGTGCGTATTAATAACATAAACACCTCAATGCTTATTAATAATCCTAAAGCATCAGTGCTTATTAATAACACAAAAACATCGGTGCTTCGTATACGCCAAAAGCATTGAAGGCCAATTTTTTAATGTAATTTTGTGGTATTAAATAAATATTGAAACCAGTGCCAATTGATTACATAAAAGCACTGGTGCACATTTCTTATGAAACACACTAGTGCGTATTAAATGCATCAATGAGATTAATAATTAAAATACACCGAGAAACATCGACATGTGATATTGCAATTATTATTATTTTTAAATTCGATTATTTATCAAAAAATTTACATATATCTCATATTTTGATTAGTGAATTTGGATATAATGTTTGGATTAATTTGTTATATCATCGGATTTTTCATCTCTTCATTATAATATTTATTCATCCATATATTTAATCAACGATGTAACGATTCACGACGACATTAGACAATGCAATAGCATAAATTGAAACATATTTTATTATATGAATAAAGAGGGTCTTTGTCATACCAAATGGGACACTTATCGATAATCCATTGTCTTTCAATTGGGACACTATGTCCATTAAATTAAACAAAAATGTCTGATTTTCACAGAGAATTATTTCAAAAAAATACAATTGCAGCTTGCATTCATATCCAAATATATTGGTTATCATTCTTCACTGGAACTGTTGTTAGTGCTCGATCTACTTCCATGACTTGGGTTATTTTGATGAATGTTTGGTTGATTTCCTCAATTGTTTTCATCTTCTTCAAGTTTCATCTACAAACATAAGAATAAATTGTAATTAGTCTATCTACATTGGTGAGAATAATGAAAATTGAAATAAATAATATACATGAATGTAAATTGGAAAGTGACGCACCAAAGTAATAATTGACTCATGAATCATACACATATATTTAAAATCAAATCTCATGCCTTGTTTCAACAATTCTTATGTTGTCTCAGTTCCATGCTTTGTTTCCTGCAAGTTTTACACCCCATAATAAAGCATAGATTTAACATAAAGTATTATTTTTGTTTCATTAATTAAAAAATGATAGAAGTAAAACAACATATATTATAGTTACAAATTCCACAATTAATATTTTATGTACCAGCATATACTCACATTTCTTACTTAACCCAATGTCATTCAATTTTTTGATGGATCTTCTTTGTATGTTAGCACCTATTTTGATCCAAGTGGATATTGGTGGCCACCCACCTATTCCAACTGACTCCTCTTGTCAGTTTTTAGTTCAACACATTCTTATGTACTTCTTTTTAATTGTGGGTTCTACACTTCTCAAATTGTTTGAAGCCCTACATATCTTTTAGGTGGGTACTGGTGGCCTCCCACCTAATCCAACTGACTTATTTTTTATGTTTTCATGTCAACACATATTTATGTACTTCCCGGACTGTTTTGGGGCCCTAAACAATGTTTTTTGGCATGCCACAATCAAAAAATAGACGAAGGCAAATTTTGACACAATAATGTGTAGTTCTCGAAAATACCATTCCAACGGGCTATTACGTGCCTAAAACGAAGATCGTATGCAAAAATTACAACCTCAAGAAGTTAATGTACTAACTTATCCAAATAGGGCCCACATAACTTTTGGTGTTTCATCTTCTAGGGTTAGGTTTTTGTATGTCTAGGGTTTTGGCATTCATGTTTATCATAAAAAATCCTTTAGAGCCTCATTGTAATCATGTTCTTGCGAATGAAGGTAGACGTCACATCTCTTCTCATAGTTAAATTTGTCGCCATTATAGCGAGTCTTGAAAACTGTATGTTTACAGTCTTTTTACAATTTTTTCATTAATAGAAATCAAGTATTGTTGTATTTCCCTGTTTCTGGCAATTTTCATGAGTATTTCATTGTAATTTCTCTTCTTCATTTCATTTCAAAAATAATCCGGATCAGTGGTATCAAAGCAGTCTGCTCTTGATCGTATTCAAGGGATGTCCCTGACGAGGTTCGAGTATAGCCAGTTGGGTCTCAAGCTTGTCTCTCTTGAGAACAATTAATCTCACATGCCCAAGAAACACTCGATGGTGACTGAAAAGAAAAGCGACGGAGTAGATGATTCTATTAGCATATTGCTTGAGCAAGCTCTCGTGTGACAGAGGGACGAAATAATCGAGAATTTTTCACACGTCCTTCGATGCCTGCCGATGGAAATAGGTGCATCTTCATCAAGTGGTCATTTTGGAGGAACCTCTCCCTTCAAGGTACAAGTTAATTTTGATATTCGCATATTTGAAGGTCAGATAGATGTGGATGCCCTGTAAAAATGGTTAAATTTATTAGAAGGTTATTTCATTGTTCAAAATTTTTCCGATATGGAAAATATCACCTTCGCACTCCTCAAGGCTCTCCCCCATGTCAAACATTGGTGGGAAACTTACTCGGAGAAAATTTCCACAAAGGAATCTAGAATATATGGGGCTGATCTCACTTGGGAAATTTTTGTAGATGCAGTCAAAAGAAAGTACTATCCTGTTGATAACTATGAAAACCAGTACATGAGATGGACCACACTACGGAAAGAGAAGAGCCAAACAATGTTGGAGTTCACAAATACTTTCCATACCTTGCGCACCAAGCTTGGTATCAAATACTCTAAGTGACATATCATTCTGAAATACTGTTGGGCTTTGCATATGTATATCCAAGCTGAAATGGTTTTCCTAAACATCTCATCATTGGGTTTTTCCTATCGATATGCTGTCAAAATCAAGCAGAAATTTAGGCACCAGAACAAATGGGAATTCGGGTCTGCAAATCTACAACAACCAAAGCATGGTAAAGATGACCCTAACCAACAACCTCTAGAAAACCAGTCCAAGACTCCAGACAATAAGGGTAAACAAAAGATGAAGAATGACACTGGGAAGTGGTGTGAATTTCATAAAAGCCCCTGGCACAACACCGATGAATTTCTCTCAAAACAATCATTAGTGGTCGAGGTCAAAGAAAAGGAGTCAAACCCTGATTCAGAATCTGATATAGAAAATATTGAAAACAGAAAGATCATCGATGTAGACCCCACTGCTATTTTCGCGACCACAACAATTCAACCAAAAGAGCTAGAAGATCCTGAAGAAGGGGAGTGCCTCTTCCATTCACATATGTGTGTGAAGGGGGCCCTGTTGCATTTCATTGTCGATAATGGCAGCGAGAAGAACCTCATCTCAGTTGAGTTCGTCAAATAGTTGTGGTTGTCGACAACACCACACCCACAATGATACAACATCGGGTGGCTTCATCAAGGACAAGATCTCCATGTCAGCCAACAGTGTCGCATATCCTGTGGAATCCAACCTTTCAAGGATGAGGTAGTGTGTGATGTTTCCCCTCTTGATGTATGTGATATTGTTTTGGTCCAACCATATATGTGGAAACAACATGTTGTTTATGAGTCTCGACTCCATAGTATTATTATTACTCTGGGGGGTTAGTTCTATCGAATACCAGAGATAGTTCCGACTACTGCTCCACCAAAATAGTGCCGCAAGGTAATCTCTCATACCACCAAATTCATCATCTTCACAGTCTGTTCAAAGGATGCACAAAAGGCCACTATAACCACGGCAACTTCAACACCTTCTATCCAGTTGAAGCAGAATGTCGAAGGGAAAGAGGATATTGTTTCTTCACCTACAATGGTGCCTACACAATGCCCCATCAAATCCAAAGACAACAGATTGGTGGAACAGATTCTACCCTGCCAACAACAAGTTCGTGACAACCTTCCACAGTCCAAGAAGCACAAATTCTCGAACAAGGCACACAACTCACCAAGATTTAGCTTCAAAAAACACTTTCCCCTCTTCCCTGGGCACTCAATGCAATGGAGACCATTGATTCCTAAGGGGGGAGGACTGATCCAGGTGGATATTAGTGGCCACCCACCTATTCCAACTGGCTCCTCTTGCTAGTTTTTAGTTTAACACATTTGTTTGTACTTCTTTGTAATTGTGGGTTCTACACTTCTGAGGTTGTCTAAATCCTTACACATCTTCCAGGTGGGTACTAGTGGCCTCCCACCTAATACAACTGGCTTATTTTGTATGTTTTCATGTCAACACATCTTTATGTACTTCCAGGGCCGTTTTGGGGCCCTAAACAATGTTTTTTTGGCATGCCATGGTCAAACTATAGACGTAGTCAGATTTTGATGGCATAATGCGTAGTTTGCGAAAAGACCTTTCTAATGGGCTATCACGCGCCTAAAATGGAGATCCTATGAAAATTTATGACCACGAGAAGTTAGTGTTCTAACTTACCCAAACGGGGCCCACATGACTTTTGGCGTTTCATCTCCTAGGGTTAGGTTTTTGGATGTCTATGGTTTTGGCATTCATGTTTATCATAAAAAGTCCTTCAGAGCCTCATTGTAATAGTCTTCTTGCGAATGAGCGTAGATGTCACATATCTTCTCAGTGATAAAGCTATCACCATTCTAGCGAGTCTTGCACTCTTTATTTTTACAGTTTCTTTACAATTCTTTCATTAAAAGAAATCAAGTATTGTTGTATTTCTTTGTTTTTGGTAATTTTCATGAGTATTTCATTGTAATTTCTCTGCTTCATTTCGTTCCAAAAATAATCTGGATCATGTTTGAAGACATTCAAGGATGATTGTTTTTAAACAACTTAAAACATACACACAAAAAAATATTGAAGTTATTATAAGGAAATAACAATTATTCACAAACTTTGTTATCAACCCTTTTCTTCCTTGTCCAATTTTATGTGCAGAATGAGTTCCATTTTATTTTCTTTTCTGTAAGAGAATATTTGAAAATTAATATTTAATGCTAAATTAATTATTTGTACCTAATAGATAAATTCAATGACTACATACATTTGAATAACATTGTTGTTGAGATGGCTCCTCCTGCGATGAAATTATGTTTATTTATTTAACCATCTCCTTGTACACTTTTTTGGGCATTCCTACTGGCATATTTCAAATATCAACTCATTGGTCCTCTAGGATTTTCATAATTTGCCTGAAAAAATAACATGACAATAAAGTGTTTTTATACTGATATATGAAAACTAAATATGACAAAATTGATATATTAATAAATGAATACTTTTTAATGATGATGATGATGATTAACATCCACTAAGACCGAATTGGTCTATCATACCTTACGAGGGTAAGTGATTACTTGCAATTCTTTAGAATTTTGTTCCTGTGTTCGAAAAGCATTAAGAAAAGCTTTCTAATATCACATTAATTTTATTGAGATAAGAGGTTAGGAAGGTTGGTAGTGTGACAAATATTTGGAAAATGAGATCTAATATGGGTATAGGATGGACAATCTAAGGCAAAGTGTTTTTCATATTCAACCTTCTTAGTGTCACAAAGGTGACACACTCTTTCATTCCATGGCATTTTAGGAATTGACCAATGCTCAGTTTCACTATGGAGCTCATGATAATTTGTTCTTATCTTAGCAATGATTTTTTTTCTTTACACTTTGCAAAACAAATAGATAATTTTGATCTTCTAGATTAGGGTTGATTACATCCTTATAATACCTTAACTTTATTTTTTCCTCTATATATTTATCACACCAGATTTTCTCCTTAAATTTTGATTTGAAGTTCTTTTTAATAGTATCTTTATTCTGCAAATGGTGTCTTACATGATTCCCAAATAGTTTAGCCAAGACCGGGCATCTTTATGCCAACCACGCTTGAGTCGATGGTGGTTATGACTCGATTTTGAAGCAATTTAAGGAAGCATCATGTCTTCCATGATGTTTAAATTGTTTTTTTATATTAGGTATCTAGTCATTAGAATATATATATATATATATATATATATATATATGATTTTTTTTTTTAGGAATATTACTTTTTGAATGCTTTTTTTTTATTGTTTTATATTTTTGCTATTGCAAGTCTGGAAGGTCTCATTGACCATTTATCTGGAAATGCTTCTTGTAGTTTAGATATAACCCGGTTCTTGGAATCATTGGATTGATTTCTATATTGTAAGTGGAAAGTACGTCTATATGTTCATTCCACTATATCCCTTAGTTCTGTAAAATTTTCCCCCCTTTTGATTAATCTCCAACACCACTACATATGAGCTAAGGACCAATTCATCATCATTTACACATTCTATATTAATTAATTTTGTTTTGTTAGGATGACATTCTATTCCCTCGTTGTTGGTGCCTCTAGAAAATTAAACATATGTTAATTAATAGGTTGTCTGAAACATTCATCTAATATTACTAAGTATATTATTAATGAAAATTAGAAAAAAAAAACATATTGAATAGTATTTTTTCATTCACATGATTTATCCCTCTGCAATTTTTCCATCAAGCTTTTATGCTCTTCTTTACTTAGATAAAAAATAATCTTATAGAGCTTACTCATTTTGTGGCCCCGCATGACACACACTAGCCAATACATGTTATTTAAACTTACATATAGTTCAATGATCCGAATTATTTTCGGCCTGAAATGAGAGCGGAGATAAAACATAGAAATATTCAGAGATATCGCAAGAGAGACAAAAATATAAAAATCACATATCGAAAATATAACAAGAGTCACAAATGTACATGATCCAAGTGGATTTCGGTGGCCACCCACCTTTTCCGATTGGCTCAAAACAATTTTTTGGCAAATTTGGCAATTTACTATTTTTAGCAGTTTTTAACTTCTGGGGCCATTTCAAGGGCCCAAATTAAGGTTGTTCGAGATAGAGGTTCTCAATGATGTTAAAAGGAATGATTGATCCCCCAAAATTAATCTCCTCGATGATACCTTTCCAACGAGCTATCATACACCTAAAACAAAAATCGTATGAAAAAGTTACGACCCCGGGAAGTTGATGTACTAACTTACCCAAACGGGGCCCACGTGACTTTTGGCACTTCATCTCCTAGGGTTAGGTTTTTGGATGTATAGGGTTTTTAACATTCCTTTTTATTGTAAAAATTCCTTCAGAGCCTCATTGTAATAATCTTCTTGCGAATGCGAGTAGCCGTCACATCTCTTCTTAGAGATAAGCTTCCACCATTCTAGCGAGTCTTTCACTCTGTATTTTTACAGTCTCTGTACATTTATTTCATTAATAAAAATCATATATTACTGTATATATATATGTCTATGGTTGAATATATGATATATTTCTATTATATTATTGGATATACGTGATATCTCTATGCATTTATTTATTATATCTCCGCTCTCATTTCGTCCCGAAAATAATCCGGATCAGTGGTATCAGAGCAGGCTGCTCTTGATCGTTTTTTTCAGTCCATGTCCCCGACGAGGTCTGAGTATAGAAAGTTGGGTATTAAGATTGTCTCTCTTGAATACAATCACTCGCACACACCCAAGAAACCCTCAATGGTGGAAGAAAAGAAAAATGATGGAGCAGACGATCATATCAATCTGTTGCTTGAGTAAGCTCTCACGCGATAAAGGGACGAAATGATGGAGAATTTTACCCACATCCTTCAACACCTGTCAATAATAGTAGGTGCATCTTCATCAAGAGACCACTTTGGAGGCACCTCTCCTTTCAAGGTACAAGTTAATTTCGATATTCTTGTATTTGAAGGACAGATAGATGCAAAAGCCCTAAAAAAATGGTTAACTCTGCTAGAAGGTTATTTCTCTGTTCACAATTTTTTCGAAAAAGAAAAGATAAACTTCACACTCCTTAAAGCTCTCCCTCATGTCAAACATTGGTGAGAAACTTACTGGGAGAAAAGTTCCACAGAGGAGCCTGGAATATAGGGGGATGATCCCACTTGGGATTTTTTTGTGGATGCGGTAAAGGAACAATATTACCCTATTGGAAACTATGAGGACCAGTACATGAGATGGACCACACTACGACAAGAGAGGGGCCAAGAAGTTCTTGAGTTGACCAATACCTTCCATACCTTTCTCACCAAGTTGGGTATCAAAGACTTCGAGCGACATTTGGTTTTGAAATACCATGGGGCTCTACACAGATACATCCAAACTGAAATGGATTTTCTGGACATCTCATCACTAGGTGTTGCTTATCGATATGTTGTTAAAATCGAGCAGAAATTTAAGCACCAGAACAAATGAGAGCTCGGTTATGCAAATCACCAACAACCAAAGTATGACAAAGAAGGGCCTAACAAACAGTCTCTCGAAAACTAGTCTAGGCAACATGAAAAGAAGGGTCACGAGAAGACAAAGAAGGACACTGGAAAATGGTGTGATTTCCAAAAAATACCTTGGCACAACATCGATGAATGTCGCTCAAAATAGTCAGTGGTGGCTGAGATCAACGATAAGGAGGCGAACCCTGATTCAGAATCTGAATCTAAAAATACTAGTAAAAGACAAATCATTGACGCAGACCCCACTGTTATTGTCGCAACCACAATAATTCAACCAGAAGAACCAACAGATCCTGAAGAGGGGGAGCACCTTTTTCATTCACATATGTGGGTGAAGGGGACACCACTGCATTTTATTGTTGATAACACAAGCCAAAAGAACCTCATCTCAGGAGAGGTCGTCAAACAGCTGGGATTGTTGACAACACCACACCTGCAACCATTCAACATTGGGTGGCTTCGCCAAGGACGAGATCTCTGTGTCATCCAACAGTGTCAATTGTCATACGGAATCCAACCCTTCAAGGATGAGTTATTATGTGATGTTTTCCCACTGGATGTCTATGATGTTCTGTTGGGCCAACCATATATGTGGAAGCGCCATGTTGTTTATGAGTCTCGACCCCGCAATGTCATTGTTTCTCTGGGGGGTCATCTCTACATAATAAAAGAGGTAGTTCCAACTAATGTTCCACATAAAATGTGCCACAAGGTAGTATCTCATACTGTAAAATTCATCTTCTTCACAATCTATTCAAAAGGGGAACAAAAGAACACTGCAACCACTACACCTTCACCCCAAGCACTTTCTATCCAACAGAAGCAGGTCGAAAAGGTTGCAACAAAGCGCAAAGAGTCCTTATGAAAACTATCCTCTCTTGTATCCCAACTTATTGACCATCATTAACCTCAACAGATCTGCGACATACTTTCACAAACTGAGCAGGGCGACGTCTCCAGCAAGGCAAGGAACTCACCAAGATGCAGATTCAGTAAATGCTTTTCCCTCTCCCCTGGGAACTCAATGCAATGGAGACCATTTCTTCCTAAGGAGGGAGGATTGATCCAGGTGGACATCGGTGGCCACCCACCTTTTTCTACTGGCTCAAAATAGTTTTCTGGCAAATTTGGCAATTTACTATTTTTAGCAGTTTTTAACTTTTCGGGCCATTTTGAGGGCCCAAATGAAGGTTTTTTGAGATCGAGGTTATCAATGGTATCCAAAGGCATGATTGAGGCCCCAAAATGAATCTCTTCAATGATACCTTTCCAACGAGCTATCATACACCTAAAATAGAGATCATATGCTAAAGTTACAACCCCGGGAAGTTGATGTACTAACTTACCCAAACGGGGCCCACATGACTTTTGACGCTTCATCTTCTAGGGTTAGGTTTTTGGATGTCTAGGGTTTTTGGAATTCCTTTTTATTGTAAAAATGCCTTCAAATCCTCATTGTAATCATCTTCTTGTGAATGCGAGTAGCTGTCACATCTCTTCTTAGAGATAAGCTGTCACCATTCTAGCGAGTCTTTCACTCTGTATTTTTACAGTCTCTATACATTTATTTCATTAATAGAAATCGTGTATTACTGTATCTTTGTGTCTATGGTTGCATCTCTGATATATTTCTATTATATTATTAGATATATTCAATATCGTTGTGCATTTCTTTGTTATATCTCCACTCTCATTTCGTGCCAAAACTAATCTAGATCAGTGGTATTAGAGCAGGCTACTCTTGATCGTTTTTTTCAGTGCATGTCTCCGACGAGGTACAAATATAGCAAGTTGGGTCTTGATATTGTCTCTCTTGAATAAAATCACTCTCGCGCACCCAAGAAACCCTCAATGGCGAAAGACAAGAAAAATGATGGAGCAGACGATCCTATCAATCTGTTGCTTGAGCAAGCTCTCATGCGAGAGAGGGACGAAATGATGGAGAAATTTTCCCATATCTTTCAACACCTGCTAATAAAAACAAGTGCATCTTCATCAAGTGGCCACTTTGGAGGCACCTCGCCTTTCAAGGTACAAGTTAACTTCGATATTCCTGTATTTGAAGGACAGATAGATGCAGAAGCCCTAAAAAAATGGTTAACTCTGCTAGAAGGTTATTTCTTTGTGAACAAAGAAATAACCTTCNGCTAGAAGGTTATTTCTTTGTTCACAATTTTTTCGACAAAGAAGAGATCACCTTCGCACTCCTTAAATATCTTTCTCATGTCAAACATTGGTGGGAAAATTACTTGGGACAATATTCCATAGAGGAGTTTGGAATATATGGGGTCAATCCCACTTGGGATTTTTTTGTGGATGCGGTAAAGGAACAATATTACCCTGTTAGCAACTATGAGGACCAGTACATGAGCTAGACCACACTATGGCAAGAGAGGGGCCAAGCAGTTCCGGAGTTCACCAATACCTTTCGTACCTTGCGCAACAAGTTGGGTATCAAAGACTCTAAGTGACATTTGGTTCTGAAATACCGTGAGGCTCTACACAGATACATCTAAGATGAAATGGATTTTCTGGACATCTCATCACTAGGTGTTGCTTATTGATATGCTGTTAAAATCGAGCATAAATTTAAGCACCAGAACAAGCGAAATTTTGGTTCTACAAATCACCAACAACCAAAGTATGACAAAGATGGGCCTAACAAACAGTCTCCCGAAAACCAGTCCAAGCAACATGAAAACAAGGGTCACGGGAAGACAAAGAAGGACATCGAAAAATGTCGCTCAAAACAGTCATTGGTGGTCGAGATCAAAGACAAGGAGCTGCACCCTGATTTAGAATCTGAATCTAAAAATACTGGTAAAGGACAAATCATTGACGCAGACTGCACTGCTATTGTCGTGACCACAGCAGTTCAACCAAAAGAACCAACAAATCCTGAAGAGGGGAAGCACATTTTTCATTCACATATGTTGGTAAAGGGGACCTCGCTGCATTTTATTGTTGATAGAGGAAGCCAGAAGAGCCTCATCTCAACAGAGGTCATCAAATGGTTGGGATTATCGACAACACCACACCCGCAGCCATACAACATCGGGTGGCTTCGCCAAGGATGAGATATTCATGTCAACCAACAATGTCGATTGTCATACAACATCCAACCCTTCAAGGATGAGGTATTATGTGATGTTTCCTCACTGGATGTCTGTGATGTTCTCTTGGGACAACCATATATGTGGAAGTGACATGTTGTTTATGAGTCTCGACCTCGCAGTGTCATTGTTTCTCTTAGGGTTCATCTTTACAAAATACCAGAGGTATTTTTGACTACTATTCCACGTAAAACATGCCACAAGATAGTTTCTCATACTACAAAATTCAACTTCTTCACAATCTATTCAAAAAGGGAACAGAAGAACACTGCAACCATTACAACTTCGCCCCAAGCACCTTCTATCCAACATAAGCAGGTCGACAAGGTAGCAACAAAGTGCAAAGAGTCCTTATGTACATCGTCCTTTCATGTATCCTGACTTTTTGAATAGCCTCAGCCTCAACAGGTCCACGAAAAAATTCCACAAACTAAGCAACGCGACGTCTCCAGCAAGGCAAGCAGCTCACCAAGATGCAGATTCAGTAAACGCTTTTCCCTCTCCCCTGGGAACTCAACGCAATGGATAAAATTTCTTCCTAAGGAGGGATGATTGATCTAGGTGGATATTGATTTCCAACCACCTTTTCTGTCTGGCTTAAAATAGTTTTCTAGCAAATTTGACAATTTACTATTTTTAGTAGTTTTAACTTCCGGTGCCATTTTGAGGGCCCAAATGAAAGTTTTTCAATATATAAGTTATCAATCATAGTAAAAGGCATGATCAAGCCCCCAAAGTGAATCTCCTCGATGATACCTTTCCAACGAGCTATCATACACCTAAAACAGAGATCGTATGCAAAAGTTACGACCCTGGGAAGTTGATGTACTAACTTACCCAAACGGGGCCCACATGACTTTTGGCGCTTCATATTCTAGGGTTAGGTTTTTGGATGTCTAGGGTTTTGGGCATTCCTATTTATTGTAAAAATGACTTTAGAGCCTCATTGTAATCATCTTCTTCTGAATGCGAGTAGTCGTCACATCTCTTCTCAGAGATAAACTGCCACCATTCTAGCGAGTCTTTCACTCTGTATTTTTACAATGTCTATACATTTCTTTCATTAATATAAATCATGTATTATTGTATCTCTGTGTTTATGGTTTCATATATTATATATTTCTCTTATATTATTGTATATACACGATATCTCTGTGCATTTCTTTATTATATCTCCACTCTCATTTCGTGCCGAAAATAATCTGGATCAGTGGTATCAGAGTAGGCTGCTCTTGATCATTTTTTTCAATGCATGTCCCCGACGAGGTCCGAGTATAGAAATTTGGTTCCTGAGCTTGTCTCTCTTGAAGAAAATCACTCTCGCACACCCAAGAAACCCTCAATGGTGGAAGAAAATAAAAATGATGGAGCAGACGATCCTACCAATCTGTTGCTTGAGCAAGCTCTCACGCAACAAAGGGACGAAATGATGGAGAGTTTTTCCCTCATCCTTCAACGCCTGCTAATAAAAGCAGGTGCATATTCATCATACTGCCACTTTGGAGGTGCCTCACCTTTCAAGGTACAAGTTAATTTCCATATTCGTCTATTTGAAGGACAGATAGATGCAGAAGCCCTAGAAAAATGGTTAACTCTACTAGAAGGCTATTTCTCTGTTCACAATTTTTCCGACAAAGAAAATATCACCTTTTCACTCCTTAAAGCTCTCCCTCTTGTCAAAAATTGGTGGGAAACTTACTGGGAGTAAAGTTCCACAGAGGAGTCTAGAATATATGGGGCCAATCCCACTTGAGATTTTTTTTTGGATGAGGTAAAGGAACAATATTACCCTGTTGGCAACTATGAGGATTAGTACATGAGATGAACCACACTACGGAAAGAGAGGGGCCAAGCAGTTTCGGATTTCACCAATACCTTCCATACCTTGTGCATCAAGTTGGGTATCAAAGACTTCAAGCGACATTTGGTTCTGAAATACCGTGGGACTCTACATAGATACATCCAAACTGAAATGGATTTTTTGGACATCTCATCACTAGGTGTTGCTTATCGATATGTTGTTAAAATCGAGCATAAATTTAAGCACCAGAACAAACAAGAATTCGGTTCTGCAAATCACCAACAACCAAAGTATGACAAAGACGGGCCTAAAAAACAGTCTACCGAAAACCATTCCAAGCAACAAGAAAAGAAGGGTCGCGGGAAGACAAATAAGGACACCGAAAAATGGTGTGATTTCTACAAAATCCCCTGGAACAACACCAATGAATGTCTCTCAAAACAGTCATTGGTGGCTGAGATCAAATACAAAGAGCCAAGCCCTAATTCAGAATCTGAATCTGAAAATACTGGTAAAGGACAAATCATTGACACAGACCCCACTGCTATTGTCGCAACCACAGCAATTCAACCAGAAGAACCAACAAATATTGAAGAGGAGGAGTGCCTTTTTCATTCACATATGTGGGTGAAGGGGACCCCCCTACATTTTATTGTTGATAGCGGAAGCTAGAAGAACCTCATCTTAGCAGAGGTCGTCAAAAAGTTTGGATTGTGGACAACACCACACCCGCAGCCATACAACATCGGGTGGCTTCTCCAAGGACGAGATCTCTGTGTCAACCAATAATGTTGATTGTCATACAACATCCAACCCTTCAAGGATAAGGTATTATTTTATGTTTCCCCACTGGATGTCTATGATGTTCTCTTGGGCCAACCATATATGTGGAAGCACCATGTTGTTTATGAGTCTCGACCCTGCAATGTCATTGTTTTTCTGGGGGTCATCTCTACGGAATACCATAAGTAGTTCTGACTACTATTCCACCTAAAATGTGTCGCAAGGTAGTATCTCATACTGCAAAATTCAGCTTCTTCGCAATCTGTTCAAAAGGGGAACAGAAGAACAGTGCAACCACTACAGCTTCACCCCAAGCACCTTCTATCCAACAGAAGTAGGTCAACAAGGTTGCAATAAAATGCAAAGATTCCTTATGCACACCATCCTCTCATGTAGCTGGACTTTTTGAACATCCTCAGCCTCAACAGGTCCGCGATAAACTTCCACAAACTAAGCAGTGCGACGTCTCCAGCAAGGTAAGCATCTCACCAAGATGCAGATTCAGTAAACGCTTTTCCCTCTCCCCCAGAAACTCAACACAATGGATACCATTGCTTCTTAAGGAGGGAGGATTGATCCAGGTGGATATTGGTGTCCACCCACCTTTTCCGACTAGCTCAAAACAATTTTCTGGCAAATTTGGCAATTTACTATTTGTAATAGTTTTTAACTTCCGGGGTCATTTTGAAGGCCCAAATGAAGTTTTTTCAAGATAGAGGTTCTCAATGATAGCCAAAAACATGATTGAGCTCCCAAAATTAATCTCTTTGACGACACCTTTCCAATAAGCTATCATATGCCTAAAACAGAGATCGTATGCAAAAGTTACAACCCCGAGAAGTTGATGTACTAACTTACCCAAACAGGGCCCACATGACCTTTGGCACTTCATCTCCTAGGGTTAGGTTTTTGGATGTCTATGGGTTTTACCATTCTTGTTTATTGTAAAAATGCCTTCATATCCTCATTGTAATCATCTTCTTGCGAATGCGAGTAGTCATCACATCTCTTCTCAGAGATAAGTTGCCTCCATTCTAGCGAGTCTTTCACTCTGTATTTTTACAGTCTTTGTACATTTCTTTCATTAATAGAAAACGTGTATTATTGTATCTCTGTGTATTTCTTTATTATATCTCCACTCTCATTTCATGCCGAAAATTATCTGGAATAGTACAGTAATACACGATTTCTATTAATGAAATAAATGTACAGAGACTGTAAAAATACATAGTGAAAGATTTGCTATAATGGTGGCATCTTATCTGTGAGAAGAGATGTGACGGCTACTCGCATTCGCAAGAAGATTATTACAATGAGGCTCTGAAAGAATTTTTTCAATACACGGGAATGCCAAAAACCCTAGACATCCAAAAACCTAACCCTAGGAGATGAAGCGCCAAAAGTCATGTGGGCCCCATTTGGGTAAGTTAGTACATCAACTTCTCAGGGTCGTAACTTTTGTATACGATCACCGTTTTAGCTGCATGATAACCCGTTGGAAAGGTATCTTCGAGGAGATTCACTTTAGGGGAAATATGGAAGGAACTTCCATATTGCTCCCCATTTTCCCAAAAACATCTTTTAGGGCCTCAAAATGGCCCCAGAAGTTAAAAACTGCTAAAAATAGTAAATTACCAAAATTGTCAGAAAAATGTTTTGAGCGAGTTGGAAAAGGTGGGTGGCCACCAATATCCACCTCGATCAATCCTCCCTTAGGAAGAAATTGTCTCCATTTCGTTGAGTGCCCGTGGGAGAGGGGAAAGCATTTGTTGAATCTGCATCTTGGTGAGTTGTGTGCCTTGCTGGAGACGTCGCATTGCTCAGTTTGTAGAATTCTGTCACGAAGTTGTTGAGGTTGAGGCTATTCAACAAGTTGAGTTGCATGAGAGGATGGTGTGCAAAAGGAATCTGTGTGCATTGATGCAACCTTGTCAACCTGCTTCTATTGGATAGAAGGTGTTTGGGGCGAGGCTATAGTGGTTGCAATGTCCTTCTGTTCCGCTTTTGAATAGATTGTGAAGAAGTTGAATTTTTCAGTATGAGATACTACCTTGCGGGACTGTTTAGATGGAACAATAGTCGAAACTACCTCTGGTATTATGTAGAGATGACCCCCTAGAGAAACAATGACACTGTAGGGTCGAGACTCATAAGCAACATGGCATCTCCATATATACGGCTGGACCAAGAGAACATTACAGACATCCAGTGGGGAAAGATCACACAATACCTCATCCTTGAAGGGATGGATGTCATATGACAGTAGACACTGCTGGCTGACACGAAGATCGCGTCCTTGGAGAAGCCACCCAATGTTGTATGGTTGCGGGTGTGGTGTTTTCAACAATCCCAATTGTTTGATGACCTCTGTTGATATGAGGTTCTTCTAGCTTCCGCTATAAACAATAAAATGTAGTGGGGTCCCCTTCACCCACATCTATGAATGAAAAAGACACTCCCCATCTTATGGATCTGTTGGTTCTTCTGGTTAAATTGTTGCGGTCATGACAATAGTAGTGGGGTCTACGTCGATAATCTGTATTTTAGAAGTATTTTCTAAATCAGATTCTGAATAAGGGTTTGGATCCTTATCTTTCATCTCGACCACCAATGACTATTTTGAGAGACATTCATCGGTGTTGTGCCAAGGGCTTTTGTGGAAATTGCACCATTTTTCGGTGTCCTTCTTCATCTTTTCGTGACCCTTCCTTTCCTGTGGCTTAGACTGGTTTTCATGAAGTTGTTTGTTAGGGACGTATTTTTCATACTTTGGTTGTTGCGGATTTTCATATCTGAACTCTCATCTGTTCTGGTGCTTAAACTTCTGCTCGATTTTAACATCATATCGATAAGTAGAACCGAGTAATGAAATGTCTAGAAAATCCATTTCAATTTGGATGTATCTCTGTAGAGCCCCACGGTATTTCAGAAGAAAATGTCACTCAGATTCTTTGATACCCATGTTGGTGCGCAAGGTATGGAAGGTATTGGTAAGCTCTGACACTGCTTGGCCCCTCTCTTACCGCAGTGTGTTCCATTTCATGTACTGGTCCTCATAGTTGCAAACAAGGTAATATTGTTCATTTACCGCATCCACAAAAAAATCCCAAGTGGGCTCGACCCCATATATTCCAGACTTGTCTGTGGAAATATACTCCCAGTAAGTTTCCCGCCAATTTTTGACATGGGGGAGAGCCTTAAGGAGCACTAAGATGATCTTTTCTTTGTCAGAAAAATTGTGAATGGAGAAATAAATTACTAAGGGATTTAACCATTTATCTAGGGCATCTGTATCTATCTGACCTTCAAATATACGAATATCAAAATTGAACTATACCTTAAAAGGACAGGTGCCTCCAAAGTGGCCACTTTATGAAGATGCACCTGATGCTATCGGGAGGCGTTGAAGGATGTGGAAAAAATTCTCCAACATTCCATCCCTCTGTCATGTGAGAGCATGCTCAAGCAACAAATTGATAGGATCGTCTACTTCGTCGATTTTATTTTCTTTCACCATGGAGGGTTTCTTGGGTGTGCGAGAGAAATTGTCTTCAAGAGAGACAAGCTCGAGACCCAAATTTCTATACGCATACCTTGTCAGGGACATGCACTGAAAAATGATCAAGAGGAGCCTGCTCTGATACCACTGATCCGGATTATTTTCGGCACAAAATGAGAGAGGAGAAATATTGAAAGATATTGCAAGAGAGACAACAATATAATAGGGATATATCATAATTATAACAAGAGTCACAGATATATAGTAATACGTTATTTCTATTAATGAAAGAAATGTACAAATACTGTAAAAATATAGAGTGAAAGACTCGTTAGAATGGTGGCAACTTATCTCTGAGAAGATATGTGATGGGTACTTGCATTCGCAAGAAGATGATTACAATGAGGCTCTGAAGGCCTTTTTACAATAAACAAGAATTCCAAAAAACCTAGAAATCCAAAAACCTAACCCTAGGAGATGAAGCACCGAAAGTCATGTGGGCCCCCATTTGGGTAAGTTAGTACATGAACTTCTTGGGGTCGTAACTTTTGCATACAATCTCCATTTTAGGCGCATGATAGATCGTTGGAAAATTAGCGTCGAGGAGATTCATTTTAGGGGAAATATTGAAGTAAATTTCATATTGCTCCCCATTGTCTGAAAAATGTCGTTTAGGGCCTCACAATGGCCCTAGAAGTTAAAAACTGCTAAAAATAGTAAATTACCAAAATTGCCAGAAAACTGTTTTGAGCCGGTTGGAAAAGGTGGGTGGACACTGATATCCATCTAGATCAATCCTCTCTCCTTAGGAATAAATGGTATCGATTGCATTGAGTGCTTGAGGGGAGGGAAAAACATTTGCTGAATCTGCATCTTGGTCAGTTGCTTGCCTTGTTGGACACGTCACACTGCTCAGTTTGTGGAAGTTTGTCACAAACCTATTGAGGCTGAGGTTGTTCAATAAGTTTCACTACACAAGAGGACGGTGTGCAGAAGGAGTATTTGTGCTTTTCTGCAACCTTGTCGAACTTCTTCTGTTGGATAGAAGGTGCTTGGGGCAAGGCTATAGTGGTTGCAGTGTCCTTCTATTCCCCTTTTGAACAGATTGTGAAGAAGTTGAATTTTGCAATACGAGATACTACCTTGCAGAATTTTTTAGGTGGAACAATAGTTGGAACTACCTCTGGTATTTTGTAGAGATGAACCCCTAGAGAAACAATGACACTACGGGTTTGAGACTCATAAACAACATGGCGTCTCCACATATATGGTTGGCCCAAGAGAACATCACAGAAATCGAGTGGGGAAACATCACATAATACCTCATCCTTTAAGGGTTGGATGTCATATGAAAATCGACACTGCTGGCTGACACAAATATCTCTTCCTCGGTGAAGCCACCCGATGTTGTATGACTGCGGATGTGTTTTTGTCGACAATCCCAAGTGTTTGACGACATCTACTGAGATGGGATTCTTCTGGCTTCCATTATCAACAATAAAATGAAGTGGGGTCCCCTTCACCCACACCTATGAATGAAAAAGGCTCTCCCCCTCTTCTGGATCTGTTGGTTCGTCTGGTTGAATTGTTGCAGTGGTAACAATAGTAGTGGGGTCTGCGTCGATGATCTGTATTTTACCAGTATTTTCAGATTCAGATTCAGATTTAGGGTTCGGCTCCTTGTCTTTGATCTCGACCACCAATGATTGTTTTGAGCAACATTCATCGGTGTTGTACCAAGGGATTTTGTGGAAATTGCACCATTTTTCGGTGTCCTTCTTTGTCTTTCTGTGACCCTTCTTTTCCTATGGCTTAGAATGGTTTTTAGGAAGTTGTTTGTTAGGCCCGTCTTTCTCATACTTTAGTTGTTGCGGATTTGCATATTCAAACTCTCCTTTTTTTTGGTTCTTCAACTTTTGCTTGATTTTAGCAACATATCGATAAGTAGAACCGAGTGATGAGATGTACAAAAAATCCATTTCAATTATGATGTATCTGTGTAGAGCCCCGCTGTATTTCAGAACCAAAAGTTGCTTGGAGTCTTTGATACCCAGCTTGGTGTGAAAGGTATGGAAGGTATTGGTGAACTCTGGCACTGCTTCACCCCTTTCTTGCTGCAGTGTGTTCCATTTCATGTACTGGTCCTCATAGTTGCAAGTAAGGTAATACTGTTCCTTTACTACATCCACAAAAAATCCCAGGTGGGCTCGACCCCATATATTCCAGACTCCTATGTGGAGCTCTTCTCCTAGTAAGTTTCCCACCAATGTTTGACATGGGGGAGAGACTTAAGGAGCATGAAGATGATATTTTCTCTATCTAAAAAAATGTGAATAGAGAAATAACCTTCTAACTGATTTAACCATTTATCTAGGGCATCCGCATCTATTTGACCTTCAAATATAGGAATATCAAATTGACCTATACCATAAAAGGTGAGGTGCCTCCAAAGTGGTAGCTTGATGAATATGTGTTTGATGATATCGATAGGAGTTGAAGGATGTGCGAAAAATTCTCCATCATTTTGTCCCTCTATCATATGAGAGCTTGCTCAAGCAACAAATTGATAGGATCGTCTGCTCCGTCATTTTTATTTTCGTCCACCATGGGGGGTTTCTTGGGCGTGCAAGAGATATTGTCTTCAAGAGAGACAAGCTCGATACCCAACTTGCTATACTCAGAGCTCGTCGGGGACATCCACTGAAAAAAAATCAAGAACATCCCACTCTGATACCACTGATTTAGATTATTTTCGGCACAAAATATGAGTGGAGATATAACACAGAAATATTCAAAGATATTGAAAGCGAGACAACAATATAAGAGGGATATATTGGAAATATAACAAGAGTCACAGATATACAGTAATACACATTTTCTATTAATGAAATAAATGTACAGAGATTGTAAAAATACAGAGTGAAAGACTCGCTAGAATGGTGGCAACCTATCTTTGAGAAGAGATGTGACGGCTACTCTCATTCTCAAGGAGATGATTACAATGAGGATCTGAAGGATTTTTTACAATAAAAAGAAATGAATAAAACCCTAGACATCCAAAAACCTAACCCTAGGATATGTAGCACCAAAATTCATGTGGGCCTCGATTGGGTAAGTTAGTACATCCACTTCCCAGGGTCGTAACTTTTGCATACGATCTCTGTTTTAGGCGCATGAGAGCCCGTTGGAAAGGTGTCATCGTGGATATTCATTTTTGGGGAAATATAGAAGTAACTTCCATGTTTCTCCCCATTTTCCCAAAAACATCGTTTAGGGCCTCAAAATGGCCACGAAAGTTAAAAACTGCTAAAAATAGTAAATTACCAAAATTGCCAGAAAACTATTTTGAGCTAGTTGGAAAAGATGGGTGGCCATTGATATCCACCTGGATCAATCTTCCCTCCTTAGGAAGTAATGGTCACCATTGAGTTGAGTTCCCAGGGCAGAGGGAAAGGCATTTGTTGGATCTGCATCTTGGTGAGATGCTTGCCTTGATGGAGATGTCACGCTGCTTAGTTTGTGGAAGTTTTTCACGAACCTGTTGAGGTTGTTCAACAACTCAAGCTACACGAGAGGATGTTGTGCAGAAGGAATATTTGTGCTTTGCTGCAACCTTGTCGACCTACTTCTATTGGATAGAAGGTGCATGGGATGAGGTTGTAGTGGTTGCATTGTCCTTATGTTCCCCTTTTGAATAGATTGTGAAGAAGCTAAATTTTACAGTATGAGATACTACCTTGCGACACTATTCAGGTGGAACAATATTCAGAACTATCTGTAGAGATGACGCCCTAGAGAAACAATCACACTGCAAGGTCGAGACCCATAAACAACATGGAGTCTCCACATATATGGTTGGCCCAAGAGAACATCACAGATATCCAGTGGGGAAACATCACATAATACCTCATCCTTTAAGGGTTGGATACTGTATGACAATCGACACTACTGACTGACATGAATATATCATCCTTGGTGAAGCNCTGTACTATCTGCCGGATAGTACAGTACAGTATAAACAACATGGAGTCTCCACATATATGGTTGGCCCAAGAGAACATCACAGATATCCAGTGGGGAAACATCACATAATACCTCATCCTTTAAGGGTTGGATACTGTATGACAATCGACACTACTGACTGACATGAATATATCATCCTTGGTGAAGCCAACCAATTTTGTATGGTTGCGGGTGTGGTTTTGTCGACAATACCAACTATTTGACTACATCTGTTGAGATAAGGTTCTTTTGGCTTCTGCTATCAACAATAAAATGTAGTGGGGTCCCCTTCACCAACATATGTGAATGAAAAAGGCTCTCCCCCTGTTATGGATGTTTTGGTTCTTCCGGTTGAATTGTTGTGGTC